>CAUYON010102889.1:0-16218 GCA_963573935.1 Arctocebus calabarensis | reverse complement strand
GCCTGTAGTCCCAGCTACTCGGGAGGCTGAGGCTAGAGAATCACCTAAGCCCAGGAGTTGGAGGTTGCTGTGAGCTGTGTGACACCACAGCACTCTACCGTGGGCGATAAAGGGAGACTCTGTCTCTACAAAAAAATATATATATATTAGCTTTAAAAAAATTCAAGTTTTTAGCTATCCCCTTGAATCTGGGGTGAAAAATCATTGATTTTCATTTTTTCCCATCACCTTCGTTCTCTATTTTAATATACATACCAACATATATTTCCTAGGCACCCACACTGAGTGCTAGGAAAACAGAACAAGTTATGATTGGTCCCTGTTCTCAGAGAGCTCCTTTATAATAGAGGAAAAATAAGTACCACTATTAATTAAGTGCTTCTTGTGTGCCAGTGTCATGTTTCTTCTGCACTTTCTGATTTAGTCTTTGCAGCAAAGACTAAAGGTCTTTAGTGTGAGGTAGGTATTCTTAGTTCCAGTTACAGATGAATACCTGGAAGCACAGAGGTTCAGTAACTTGCTCGAAGCCATATAGCTAATGAGGTGGGGGAGATTTTCAAACTCAGATCTATTTGCCTCCAGATCCTGGATTTGGTTGGCTGTGTGGCTTTTCTGATTGGCAGGCTTACTGTTACACACTCTAGTAAGTTCTGTGCTGGGAGCAGTGCAGGGTATTATGGAGAAAATAGAAAGGTCACCTAAGTGTCGTGGGTGTGGGGTAGGTGTCAGATAAGATGTCAAAGAGGCTGCAACCTAAGATTACCTGTATATGGGGAGAGATGGCAGGAATAGTCCTGTAGATGAAAGAGAAAATTCGTGTCTGACATACGTGAGGAATTACAAGTAGTACAATCTGGCTTTATCAGAATATGAGAGGAGAGAAGAAAAGCGAGACCAGAGATAAGAAGCCAGATTGAAAAGGATTTAGTACTTCATATTAAGGAGTTTTGACTTTTTTCTTAGGGTATCAGAAAGTAATGGAAGCAGTATGAACAGGGACGTGAAATAGGATTTGTATTTTAGAAGAGTTGCTCAGCCTCCTGTAAAGATCAGGGGTAGAGGGGGAAATGATGTGCAGATCAGAGGCTGGCAGCCCTGCTAGGAAACTTCTATAGTCTCTGAGACAGGATGGTGATCCGGACAACAGGCAGAGATGGAGGTTTAGGATATAAACATGTTAGGCATTGGTGATTGACTGGGTAGGGGAGATGAGAGAAAGGGAGAAGCCCAGGCTAATACCCAAGATTATAGTATGTGATATTACTTAGGGACAGAGGAAGTGAGGCAGGTTTGGAGCCTGAGGAAGATGGGTTTATCTCATGATCACCTGTTTTACCTTTGGAATCCAGGTGGAAAAGGCCATTCCACAGCTAGATCTGTAGGGCCAGTGCTCAGTATTGCAGTGGTCATGGTAGAAAATGAAATCACCCTGGGAGAGCATGTGGAATGTGAAGAGAATCAGGCCTCAGAGAGTCCTGAGGGTCAGGAGCACATCAGGGTGGGCAGAGGTGAGAACATACCAAAGATGTGACCAGGGAAGTAGGTGTTAAATAAAACAAGGAAATTGTGAGGAGGAAGGAGTGATCCATGGTATTAATTGCTGTGGAGAGGTCAAGTGTAACGATGCCAGGAAAGCATCACTGGAAACTTGGAACATTAGTGTTCTTCTGGAGAGCAATGTCAGTGTCTGGTCAGGCTTGACGGCTTTTGGTTCGGGAAACAGTTGGATGGGGAAAAATGAAAAACAGAAAATAAAGGACCTATTTCCATATATTACTTCATTATCAAGTGAAAGAGACAAATGTGATATATATGTTAAGGATAAATTATTGCCTAAAAAGCCTGCCAGCCGACTACTTTCCTACATTCACTAAATTATAAGAAAATAAAGACTTAAGATGAGGGTGGTGATGGGGAAGTGGACATCAGGGCAGCTCATTGCTATGAAAAATAAAAATTCTGAGAAAAATACCATTAATTCTATTGTTGGTTATCTGTGTGTGGTAGGAAATCTTAATTCTTCTTGTATTTGAGTTTTTGGAAAGACCGTAATTTTTATAATTTAGAATTCTTAAAATTGAAAATTGCTAATTGGAGAAAGTTGTGGAGCTTTTGTTTCATTTCCTAAATCCTTTGGAGGGACTTGAACATATTAAGATACTAAAGAAGGTGCCAAGCAGCGGCTCACAACTATAATCCTAGCACTTGGAGGCTGAGGTGGGTGGGTCACTTGAACTCAGGAGTTCAAGACCAGCCTGAGCAAGAGCGAGACCTCTGTCTCTAAAAATACCCAGGCATTGTGACGGGCACCTGTAGTCCCAGCTACTCAGGAGACTGAGGCAATAGGATTACTCAAGCCTGAGAGTTTGAGGTTGTTGTGAGCTATGATGCCACATCACTCTACCAAGGGCAACAAAATAAGATTCTGTCTCAAAAAAAATGCTGAAGAAAAAGAGCCAGAAGGGAGGGAAACATTGTAGGTACATGGAAGAGAGGACAGTGATGGAAGTAGGGTCCAGAGAAGGGATGGCTATGGCGATTTACACTTGTAATCCTACCACTCTAGAAACCCATGCTAGTGGGATTGCTTGAGGCCTGGGGTTCAAGACCAGCTTGAGCAATGTAGTGAGACCCCTGTCTCTCCATAAAAATTCAACCAGATGGTGGCCTATGCCTGTAGTCCTAGCTACTGGAGAGGCCGAGGCAGGAAGATTGCTTGAGCTTGAGGTTACGGTGAGCTATGAAGACACCATTGCACTCTATTCTAGACTGAGTGATGGACCAAGATCCAGTGTCACCTCCAATTCCCCCCCAAAATGGGATGGAACACCCATGGAGCGGTCAGTTTTCAGTGGAATGAAAGAAAGATGGTTGCAGATGCAAGTAATTTTACAGGTAGGGTTTTAGGGATTGACCACATCATTGTCATACTTGTTCTGTAAAACTTCATTGCGTCTTTCTCCAAATCTTATTTCTCCAGCGCTTAACTTACATTCCACTTGGTTAGCGGGGAGGATTATTTATGTTGCCCAGACTGGAGTACAGTGGACTGACAGTCATAGCTGCTGTAACCTTAAATTTTGGGACTCAACTGATCCTCCTCTGTCAGCTGGGACTGCAGATGTGTGCTACCACTTTTGGCTAATTTTTTATGTTTATTTTTTATAGAAACAAGGTCCCCCTATGTTGTCTCAAACCTGTGTTTTTAAACTCTTGGCCTCAAGTGATCTTGCTTTGGCCTCCCAAAGTGCTGGAATTACAGGTGCAAGACACTGTGCCTGGCCTACATTCTACTTTCTGTATGATCCTTTCCTTGATGGTCTGAGCTTTTGCTTTTTTCCTTTTTCAACTTACAGTTATTTTGTAGATATGTGTGCTTTGTCACTACGTGTGACTCATGTTTGTGTGAATGATAACCCTAACATGGCTAATAACTCTCTCTTCATGTCCAGAAAGAGACATTAATACTTAAATGTGATCACCTGGATCACATCTCTTATTTCCTTCCGAAAGACCCCATTATTTATTATTGCCTCTCCTTTCTAATCATCTCTTTCCCTTTTGGGTCATTCCCTCCAGCAGTGAACATTCTTAATATCTCCCATCTAGAAAAACAAACAATCTTGCTCTACTCCCCTTTCTTCTCTCGCTTCTGTGCCATTTTTCTGCTCCTCTTCAGAGCAAAATATAAAAATAGGCTCAGTACTCGTAGCGTAGTGGTTATGGCGCCAGCCATGTGCACCAAGCGTGGTGAGTTTGAACCCAGCCCAGGCCAGCTGGACAACTACAACCAAAAAAAAAAAAATGACCAGGTGTTGTGGCAGGCGCCTGTAGTCCCAGCTACTTGGGAAGCGGAGGCAAGAGAATCACTTGAGCCCAGGAGTTCAAGGTTGCTGTGAGCTATGATGCCATAGCACTCTACCCAGGGTGACAGCTTAAGGCTTTGTATCAAAAAAAAAAAAGAAGAGTTTGAGGTTGCTGTATGATGCCACAGTACTCTACCCAAGGTAACAAATAAGACTCTGTCTCAAAAATAAAGAAATAAAATAAAATGAAGCTGTCTCCACGCCCCCTTTCCTTTATTCTTCAATTTACACTAGCCTGCATTTCATCCTTACCACTCCTGTGAAAATGTCCATTTTGAGGACACCAAGCACCTTTGCATTGTCAAATGTCTCTGGACACTTATTTATCTTGCCCAGCCCCTCAGCACCATCTGTAGTTAACCACTTCCTAACAGTTTCCTCTCTTGGTCTCTGAGGCACCTCTGCCTGCTTTTCCTTCTACCATACCAAGCCCTCTTTCTCTTCTTTAGCCAAATCTCTCTTTATCTGGACACTCTCAGTCTGCTGCAGTATTTGGTCCCAGTCTGTGAGTGCCAGGGCCCCTCTGAGTTTGTGTTCCCCTCAGAATACCAGGGGTCTAAATGTCATGTGTATACTAATGACCTCAAACCTTTTCCTCCCTTTTCAGGCTTGTATGTTCAGCTGCTGCTTAGTGTTTGCACTTAGTTTTCTGGTGAGTATCTCACACTTAACATACCTGAAAACGTATGACTATACACACATCCCCTCACTCATTTGCCCTTGCACTACTGCAATAGTTTGCTAACTCATCTCTCTGCTTTTCTTGTTTCTACCATCTTCTCTGCACCATGGAGCAGACTGTCCTTTGAAATACTTTCCAGATCATTTTATTTTCCTCCTTTACCAATTGGAATAAAATTCCAGCTGCTGGTGGTGACAGTCGAAGGCTCAATATAATTGGTTTCTGCTGCTCCTCCAGCACAGATTTAGATTGTTCCCCTCACTCACCATGTTGTGCACACACTGGTCTCTTTTTTGTTCTTGGCCTCATCTTGGTCCATTTTATATCAGGGCCTTTGCATGTACCCATCCCTCTGTGTGAAACACACAGCTGGTTCCTTCTCATCTATCAGGCCTCATCAAATACCACTTCTTTGGAGCCCTTTCCTGACACACTATTTTATATATGCCCATAGTTACTCTATCATATTAGCTTTATTTACTCGTTCTATTTGTGTATTAATTGCCAAATATAAGTTTCATAAAGGCAGGGACTTCATATTCTTAGTCACTGCTATATACACATAGCAGGGCATCTGAAGCTCTGTAGGCTCTCAGATATTTACTGAATGAATGATTAGTAAATCATTCTAAGATTCTTTGCTAAGTTCTTTTCTTGTTAATTTATATAAAGTGCAATGAAATATGTTTGGTTTTCTCTGTCTAGTTTGAATTCTTGGGATCTCCTATTTGGTGACAGACGTGATGTTCTCCCGGTTGCTATCGATTGTCCAAAGACAAAGAACCAACCCCAGATGGCAGAATTGGTCCTCAGCAAGAAGCAGTGTGTCTGCTGCCGAGGCACATTCTATCACCCTGCCCACCCAGACACAGGTGGTCATCTGTGGGGGTGGGGTCATGGGAACATCCGTGGCCTATCACCTCTCCAAAATGGGGTGGAAGGATATTGTCCTTCTGGAGCAGGGCAGGTAAGGATCAAACTGGACTTGGCCTGTGTTTGTGCTGCATTAAAAGAAAATTTTTTTTTCATGGAGACTGTCTTGCTATGTTACCCAGGCAAGTCTCTTCCCCAAGCAAACCAGAATCTCGAGGGGTGAGACCACGCATCAGTATTTTAAAAATATCCAAAGGAGGGTGGTGCCTGTGGCTCAGTGGGTAGGGCACTGGCCCCATATACTGAGGGTGGCAGGTTCAAACCTGGCCCTAGCCAAACTGCAGCAAAAATTAGTTGGCTGTTATGGTGGGCGCCTTTAGTCCCAGCTACTCGGGAGGCTGAGGCAAGAGAATCTCCTAAGCCCAGGAGTTTGAGGTTGCTGTGAGCTGTGTGATACCACGGCACTGTATTGAGAGTGATAAACTGTGACTCTGTCTCTACAAAGAAAAAATACCCAAGGGACTCTAATGTCCACTCAAGGGTAAGAGCCACTGTCAGAGCACTTAGAGAGCACTATCCCAGCAGATGTATGTCACCACAGCTATCAGCACTGTCCCCCAGTCAGAGTTAGTGGAATTCCCACCCAGGGTAGAAGCTCTATACAGTGGCTATATTAACAAAAATGTTCAAAAAAAATCTATCTTAGAAAACTGACGATCTGATGTGGGAAATAGAATCATTAGAGTAAAACAGTAAACTCCAGTGACAAAAACCTGACACAGGTGGTGGTTTACTGAGTGCTAAATAATTTGAGAGCAGTGACCTCCTTCCACCCCTACCTGCTTTCTTGACTTATGGGTTCCTTGCAAAACTGAGTCTTTGGGCCCAGCATTACTAGACCTTTTTATGCTTTTTTACCTGCCACAAATTGGAGAATTTTTTTTTAATTTAAATTTTACTTTTTTTTTTTTTTTTTTGGAGACAAGAGTCTAACTTTGTCACCCTCAGTTAGGGTGCTGGTGGCATCGTAGCTCACAGCAACTTCAAACTCTTAGGCTCAAGCGATCTTCTTTGCTCACAGCCTCTCAAGTAGCTGGGACTATAGCCACCCACCACAACACCTGGCTATTTTTAGAAACGAGGTCTCACCCTAGCTCAGACTAGTCTCAAACCTGTGAGCTCAGGCAGTCCACCTACTTTCACCTCCCAGAATGCTGGGATTACAGGCATGAGCCACCATGCCCTTATTTTTAAATAGGCAGTATATTTGTATGATTCAGAATTGAAAATATGTCAAGGAGTATACAGGGGAAAGCCTCACATACCTGACCTTTATCTACACATTTCCTTCTCTGGAGGGAGACAAGTTCCAGATACGTTCTGTACATACCTAAGCAAATATGTATTGGTAGGTATTAGATATATGTATGGATAGTCTTTTTTATTTCCCCCCTTTTTTTTGTTGAGACAGAGTCTCACCATGTCACCTTGGGTTGAGTGCTGTGGCATCATTGTAGCTCACAGCAACCTCAAAGTCTTGGGGCTCAAGTGACCCTCTTGCCTCAGCCTCCCAAATACCTGGGACTACAGGCGCCTGCCGTAACTTCCCGCTGGATTTTTCTATTGTTAGTAGAGATGGGGTCTGGCTCTTGCTAAGCCTGGTCTGGAACTCCTAAGCTCCAGTCATTAGCCCGTCTCAGCTTCCCAGAGTGCTAGGATTAAAGGCGTGAGCTGCTGTACCCAGCACATTTTGTTGACTTTTTTATACAGACAGTAGTATGCCTTAAACACTGTTCCTCACTTTTTTTCATAAGGATGTTCCATATTGGTACATAAAGAGCTTCTCATTCTTTTTTTTTTTTTTTTTTTTTGAGACAAAGCCTCAAGCTGTCACCCTGAAGAGAGTGCCGTGGCATCACAGCTCACAGCAACCTCCAATTCCTGGGCTCAAGCGAGTCTCTTGCCTCCGCCTCCCAATTAGCTGGGACTATAGGCACCCGCCAGAACGCCTGACCATTTTTGGTTGCAGCTATCATTGTTTGACAGGACTGGGCTGGATTCAAACCCGCCAGCTCAGCTCTTAAGTTTACATGCTTGATAGTTTGTCTTAGCCCATTGAGCCACAGGGGCCGAGCCATCTTTTTTTTTTTTTTTTTTTTTTTTTTGAAACAGAGCCTCACTTTGCCACCCTCTGTAGATTACTGTGGCATCATAGCTCATAGCATAGTTCAAACTCTTCGTCTCAAGCAATCCTCTTGCCTCAGTCTGCCAAGTAGGTAGGACTCCAAGTGCCTGCCACAATGCTGGGCTATTTTTACAGACGAGGTCTTGCTTTGGCTCAGGCTGGTATCCAGCTCGTGAGCTCAGGGAGTCCACCCTCCTCAGCCTCCCAAGTGCTGGGATTATAGGCATGAGCCCTTGTACCCAACCTCTAATTCATTTATTTTTTTTTGAGACAGAGCCTCAAGCTGTCACCCTGTGTAGAGAGCCGTAGCATCACAGCTCACAACAACCTCTAACTCCTGGGCTTAAGCGAGTCTCCTGCCTCTGCCTCCCAAGTAGCTGGGACTACAGGTGCCCGCCACAAAGCCTGGCCATTTTTTTGGTTGCAGCCGTCATTTTTGTTTGGTGGGTCCAGGCTGGATTCGAACCCGCCAACTCAGGTGTATGTGGCTGGCGCCTTAGCCACTTGAGCCACAGGCGCCGAGCCCACTTTATTTATTTTTTTATTAAAAAATTTTAAAAAACAATCAATCAAGCGATTCTCTTACCTCAGCTTCCCAGTAGTAGGACTACAGGCGTCCACCACAATACCTGGCTGTTTTTTTGTTACTGTTATCATTGTTGTTTAGAAGGTCCTGGCCGTGTTCAAACCTATCAGGCCCGGTGCATATGGCCAGCACCCTAACCACTGAGCTATGGGTGCCAAGCCTAACTCCCAGATTTTCTTTTTTTTTTTTTTTTTTTTTTTAGAAAGAGCCTCAAGCTGTCGCCCTGGGTAGAGTGTCCTGGCATTGCAGCTCACAGCAACCTCCAATTCCTGGGCTCAAGCGAGTCTCCTGCCTCCGCCTCCCAAGTAGCTGGGACTACAGGTGCCCGCCACCAAGCCTGGCCATTTTTTTGGTTGCAGCCGTCATTGTTGTTTGGCTGGCCCGGGCTGGATTCGAACCTGCCAGCTCAGGTATACGTGGCTGACGCCTTAGCCTGCTGAGCCACTCCCAAATTTTCAATCAATCCCATATCATTGACCATTTAGGTTGTCTCTATCTTTTCATATTATAAATAACATTATACTATAATGAGAAACCTTAAACTTACATTCACAGATATATGAATCTACCTAATAGCATTTCGCATCCATCCTGCAGGCTGGCTGCTGGCTCCACACGGTTCTGTGCTGGCATCCTGAGCACCGCCAGGCACTTGACCATCGAGCAGAAGATGGCAGACTATTCAAACAAACTCTACCATCAGTTAGAGCAAGAAACAGGCATCCAAACAGGTAAGCAGGTAATCTACAGATTACTGGTCTGTCTGTCCCCAAGACTCTTTTACTCAGCACTGTTTTGGTACTCTACCTGATTTGCCCCGTAGTTTGATAATGAAGACTTAGGTCTTACTCCAGACGCTGCCGTCAGCCTGAGTGTTACCCTGGGCAAGTCTCTGAGCTTGTTGAGCTGTCTTCAGTTTTCCTTTCTATAAAATGAGGTGATTCAGTCAGTATCCGTGATCCTTTTCAGATCCTTTAATTCTTGTCATTACATGAAAAGTTTTCTGGGCCATTTCCCATGTATTTCACTCATTCAGGCATAGTAAATGGCAGTACTTGACTTCTAACCAAGAAGAGGAGAAAGATCTTAAGTTTACATACTTGATAGTTTGTCTTTTTTCTTCTTTTTATTTTATTTATTTATTTATTTATTTATTTATTTTTTGGAGACAGAGTCTCACTTTGTCACCCATGTAGAGCTGGCATCACAGCTCACAGCAACCTCCAACTGTTGGGCTCAAGTGATCTTTTTGCCTTAGCCTCCCAAGTAACTGGGACTATTTTTAGAGGCGGGGGTCTCACTCTAGCTTAAGTCAACCCACTTGCCTTCACCTCCCAGAGTGCTAGGATTACAGGTCTGAGCCACTGCAGCCAGCCATGTGCTTAATAGTAAATCATAGTTTGAACCACTGAACTTTACCAGTTGTTAAGTATACTTTTAAGGCGGTCTTGGTGGCTCATGCCTGTGATCCTAGCACTCTGGGAGGTGAAGGCGGATGGATTGCTGGAGCTCATGAGTTCAAGATCACTGAGCCAGAGCCAAACCCTATCTCCAGAAATAGCCAGGTCTTGTGGTGGGCACCTATAGTCCCAGCTACTTGGGAGGCTGAGGCAAGAGGATCACTTGAGCCCAAGAATTTGAGATTGCTGTGAGTTATGATGCCATAGCACTCTAATGAGGCTAACAAAGTGAGACTCTGTCTCAAAGAAAAAGTATATATATTTTTTTGGCTTGGTGCCTATAGCTCAAGTGGCTAAGGTACCAGCCACATATACCAGAGCTGGCGAGTTCGAATCCGGCTCAGGCGTGCCAAATAAAGACAACTATAACTAATAAATAGCCAGGCTTTGTGCCAGGCGCCTGTAGTCCCAGATACTTGGGAGGCTGAGGCAAAAGAATCACTTAAGCCCAGGAGTTGAAAGTTGCTGTGAGCTGTAACGCCATAGCACTCTACCCAGGGCAATAGCTTGAGGCTCTGTCTCAAAAAAAGAAAAAAAAGTGTATTTTTGATGATGTGTAATTAAGGAGCAAATGATACAGGGAATTGTAAGTTAAGTAGTACTAGAATAGGTGGCCTATAGCTCACTGGCCACATGCACTAAAGCAGGAGGTTCAAGCCTAGCCTGCGCAGGCTGAACAAGAATGACAACTGCAACGAAAAAATAGCCAAGTGTCGTGGCCTGCCACAGTGCCCGGTTATTTGTTTTTGTTGTTGCAGTTTGGCCGGGGCCAGGTTCGAACCCACCACCCTCAGTATGTGAGGCTGGCGCCCTATCCAATGAGCCACAAGCACTGCCCTGCGTGCTTACTTTTTTCCTACTGATATGTAACAGTTCTATTTTATGGCTCTGAATCTTTGACAAAACAAATTATGTGTCAGAATTGCTCTAATCCAAACCTCAAAAGTCTTCTGTGGGAAAATAACAGAATTTTAATCTTACTAGTGGGTGTTATATTGAATTTGTTATGACGGAACATAATTTAACATAGCATAACATGATGTATCATGTAGGTGCATGTACAGTGGCACACTCCTGTATGTAATCTTTGGTAGAGAATAGAAACACCCACTGAACTGTTTGTCTGTCTCAAGGTGAGATTCAGAGTGTGGCCCACACATCACTGGCCAAGAATGCTGTGCTGGGCTGGTGTATCTACTGTGTTTTACTTATTTATTTATTTGTGTGTGTATGTTTCATTTTTTAGACAAGGTCTCTGCCTGGGCTAAGTATAGTGGCATCATCCTAGCTCAGTGCATCCTTGCCCTCTTAAGTTTGAGGCACCCTAATAGCTCAGCCTTGCAAGAAGCTGAAACTATAGGTGCTCACCATCTAGTTAATTTGTTTTTTAATTTTTTTTTTTTTTTTTTTTTTTTTTGTAGAGATGAGGTCTCCCTATTGCCTAGGCTGTTCTCAAACTTATGGCCTCAAGCAATTCTCCTGCCTCAGTGTCCCAAAGTGCTAGGCCCTATGTTTCAAAACCAGACTCTGAAATTTCAGTTCCTCCGAACTGGGACCCTCTTGTCATGTCATGTCAGTGAGGAACATATTTGACTGATGATTTTTTTAGAAATTAAGAAAATATGCAAATTATCATGGCTGTACTTTGTTTTAAGTTACCTGATTGATTCAACTTTTCTTTTTTTTTTTTTTTTTGAGACAGAGTCTCACTATGTCGCCCTTGGTAGAGTCTGTGGTGTCACAGCTCACAGCAGCCTCAAACTCTTGGGTTTAAGTGATTCTCTTACCTCAGCCTCCCAAGTAGCTGGGAGTATAGGCACCTGCCACAATGCCCAGCTATTTTTTTTGTTGTTGTAGTTGTCGTTGTTTTAGCTGGCCCGAGCTGGGTTCGAACCCGCCAGCCCTGGTGTATGTTGCCAGCGCCCTAGCCGCTGAGCTACAGGTGCCGATCCACTTCAACTTTTTCATTAGAAGAACTAAGGGTCATTGCATTTAGAAAGATTATCATTGGCAAGTGTGATGATAGTTGTACTAGTATTATATACATGTGTCCAGTATGTTTTGTTTTGTTTTTTTTTGAGACAGAGCCTCAAGCTGTCACCTTAGATAGAGTGCTGTGGCATCACAGCTCACAGCAACCTCCAATTCCTGGGCTCAAGCAAGTCTCCTGCCTCCGCCTCCCAAGTAGCTGGGACTACAGGCGCCCGCCACAATGCCCGACCATTTTTTGGTGGCAGCCGTCATTGTTGTTTGGCGGCCCGGGCTGGATTCGAACCCACCAGCCCAGGTGTATGTGGCTGGAGCCTTAGCCCGTTGAGCCACAGGCGCAGAGCCTGTGTCCAGTATGTTGATTCCAAACAACAGAAATTGGCTCTGGCTAACTTGGCAAAAAAGAGCCTGTTAAGAGGACATTGGAAGCCTGTAGAGTTAGGAGACTGCTGGCGGGAGGCAGCCTAAAGGTCGAGATGTGGGGAATCCCATAGCAGACAGGCCCTCAACTGGGACAGGAACTATCTAGCCAGGACGCTGCTACCCCAAAGTAAGAAACCTCTAGCCATTCACCTACTTGCTAAAGAACACACGTTCCAGGAGGGTCTGGTTGGCTAAACTTACATTGTATGCCCACTGTTAAGCTATACTGGGGAAGGAGAGGGAGGTTCCAATGACCCCTGGTGTCCTCATGAGTGGCCTTCACCAAGGATTACACTCTTACCATGACTAGAAAAAGAACTGGTGAAATTGCCTAAAAGGAGGGAAGAAGAGAGATGAATTCAAGGTCGCATCCCTGCCCCCAAAAAATGTGTTAGTAATGGTGTCTTTCATTTTTATCATGAGTGATTTTATGTACATTAAAATCTCATTTGTCTCATGAAACTATGTTTACATAGGGAGCAGAGCCTTTGTGCATCTGGAGTGTTTTACCTTACCTTTTCCCTTTGAGCTCAGAGAAAGCTGACTTACTCACCCGAAGATAGTGAATGACAGTCCCAGGATCCATCATAGGGCTTCTAACTTATAACCCAGTGGATTTTTCACTCTCCCACCCTACATTTCGTCTGGTCTGTCTGAGTTTGGGCTGATATTTCTTACAGGTTACATAAGGACAGGCTCAATCTGTCTGGCTCAAACTCAGGACCGTCTGATCTCCCTGAAGCGCATCAACTCAAGGCTAAAGTACGTAATTGGGTAGAAGCCTATCCCAACTTTACCAAACTGACCTCTGCCAAAGGACCAGTGAATGTCATTTTCCCCTTGTGTTCTGTGACAGTGTCATAGGCATCCCTTCTGAGATCATCTCCCCGAAGAAAGTGGCTGAACTTCACCCTCTTCTTAACGTGCACGACTTGGTGGGGGCCATGCATATTCCTGAGGACGCAGTGGTGTCCTCTGCAGATGTGGCTCTTGCCCTGGCAAGTGGTGCCTCCCAAAATGGTGAGCAGGTTTTTGCATTTTCTTAAGATGGGTTGAGATCATAATAGGCAATGGCACTGACTCAAGTTTGGAAAAATTATTCACCTTAGGGTATTCAGCTTCCGTTTGTGAACACTAGATCTTACAATTTTCTTTTCTATAACATGTTAATAATTATTTTCCCTTAGGATCTCATTTTTAAAGTTTTAAGGAATTGCTTTTAGTGCTGATTAATGTAGAGCTTTAAGGGTTTAATCCATAACTTAAATCATGATCCAGGGTTGGAGTGAAGGAGAGAAAGACTAATTAGTGTCCAGGATATTATATTCTTTGGATAAACTGATTTATGATGTGGGTGAATTAAGATTTAAGAGGCCCTATTTGAATTCTCTCCTTCCTGCCTGATATTTTATTATTCTTGAAATTTAATTATTATGTGCTAACAACTGTTTTTAAACTGACCTATTGTTTTCATTTTAGGGCAAGGCTCATTTACATAGTTGCAGGATATGATTCCTAGAGGTTTTTTTTGTTGTTCTTTTTAAATTAGAGCATTGATCTAACTTTGTCAGTGTTTCTTTGGGTATAGATTCTGCTGTAGATGTTTTACTTGTGGAACATCAAATGATGCATCAGCTCTTTCTTTATCTTGGAACAGGTGTTCAGATCTATGACCGGACAACTGTTCTCCATGTAATGGTCAAAAAAGGCCAAGTTACTGGCGTAGAAACAGATAAAGGACAGATTGAATGCCAGTATTTCGTCAACTGTGCTGGTCAGGTAGGTTATAACCAACACCGTGGTGCTGATTTTCTTATTTAACTTTTGTCTCCAGGACTTTTTTGGTGTAGAGACATAAGATTAATATTATGACTCACTAAATAGGCATTAAGAACTATCCCGTTTCTTACTTGGACCAGAATTCTTGAATGGTATTCTAAATCAGAAATCTATATTTATTCCTCAAATAGAAGCAGGAACTTTTCTGTCCTTACTTTTTCTGTCCTCTACACTGGGTTAATTGGTGTTATTCTGGTTGGGAAGGCCAGCAAATGGTCAGGCATAGACAGACATGAATCCTTGGCATTGAGTCTTGGTGTTGCATTTCATTCTATAACCTAGCAAATAAAATATTAGGCCGTTTCATTGTGTCAGGTACATGGATTCAGTTTCTAGAACCCTAAGCCTCTTCTATTTCCAAGGTAGATTTGTTCCTTGCCTTCCACTCCACTATCTTAAAGTGACCTAGGAAACATTTTTTGCCACGTAAAGTTCATTTAATGATTGGTATTTAGGGTTTATAGTTGAGGCCAGGCTCATGTACATAGTCTTATTAAAAGGAACTCTTTTGATTCCCTTGAGCTCTTTTGACTAGCTGGTAAATCTATCTTCCTTTGATCTAAAAGTAATTTTTATGGTTTAAAAAGTATAGTGTTGATCCCTATCCAAATAATTGAACAAAAGCAGGCTGAAACTTGACTTCCCACACCTGACATTGTAGCAAGAGCACATGTAAGCCACTTGAAATTAAACTGTTTTCAAGAGGCTGAACTTGCTCATTTGTATTTCTGTTCCTCTTCCCACCCACAAATAAATCTGTCCATTTGTAGTGGGCATACGAGCTGGGTCTGTCCAACGAGGAGCCGGTTAGTATCCCGTTACATGCCTGCGAACACTTCTACCTTCTGACTCGCCCCTTGGAGACCCCTCTGCCAAGCAACACACCAAGTGAGGACTTGTATTTTTTTTTTTTTTTTTTAATCTTGTTTCCTTGCCAGTATTCTGTCCTCTGAAAAGGAAGACTTTCTGCTAAGGACAGACTGTGCCTGAAAGAGCCTTTTCATTTCTGGATCATGTTACAGGGTGGTGGACGCAATTCTAACCTTTCTTAAAATAATTCTTCATGAAAGGGTGACCAGAATGGTCGTTCCACTAAGCAATTTTGTTTTTGTTTTTGTTTTTTGCAAGCTAATTTTAGTCCTAAGTGGAGGTCATTGAGAATATTGGAAATAACCTTGAGCTTGTAATTTCAATGCTATAAACTGTAGAAATGTCACACAAAGAGTATAAATTTAGTGGGGTTAGCAGCTGGCGTGCTGTAGGAGAGGGTTTTGATATCATTTTCATGGCCTTAATACCTAGAATGGGCTCTATAATCCCTCTTTTTGTTAGACTTTTACTCGGCACAGTGGTAGTAATGTAGTTTGGTTATAAGGACTAGTCAAAGCTTCTGGGTAACTGGTAAGGTTAGGGATAATCAGAGACACATCTCCACTATAAGTCTGAGTGGGAAGATCTTCCCCCATGACTTTGAAAGGTGTTTTAAAGCTACAAATGCTGTATTCATTAGATGCTATTTAGTTAATAAAGCCATTAACAAATTTTTTGTTTTGTTTCTTTTTCTGTCCACTTAGAAAGCTGGCTTGCCTCTAAACCCTCATTTTTTTCTTCTACTTCCCACTTCTTTGTCATTTCTCTTTCTTAGCTATTATGGATACTGATGGAAGAATTTACATTCGGAACTGGCAGGGTGGCATCTTGTCTGGGGGCTTTGAGAAGAACCCGAAACCACTTTTCACTGAGGGCAAGAATCAGCTAGAGATTCAGAATTTACAGGAAGACTGGGATCACTTTGGTATGTGAACTAGATTATAACAATAGTGCCTTATATTTGTCTAAGATGTTTCCTTGTTCAAAGCGTTGTCAAGAATAGTTCCATGTTGGGGCGGTGCCTGTGGCTGAGTGGGTAGGGCTCCAGCCCTATATTCCAAGGGTGGTGGGTTCAAACCCAGCCCTGGCCAAACTGCAACCAAAAAAATAGCCAGGTGTTGTGGTGGGCACCTGTAGTCGCAGCTACTCGGGAGGCTGAGGCAAGAGAATTGCCTAAGCCCAAGGATTTAGTGGTTGCTCTGAGCTATGATGCCACAGCACTCTACTGAGGGTTAATAAGTGAAACTCCATCTCAAAAAAAAAAAAATTGTTCACTTTGGGGCTCGGCGCCTGTGGCTCAGCGGGCTAAGGCGCCAGCCACGTACACCTGAGCTGGCGGGTTCGAATCCAGCCCGGGCCCACCAAACAACAATGATGGCTGCAACCAAAAAATGGCCGGGCGTTGTGGCGGGCGCCTGTAGTCCCAGCTACTTGGGAGGCGGAGG
>CAUYON010102888.1:0-19018 GCA_963573935.1 Arctocebus calabarensis | reverse complement strand
TCATTAAAGTATTTAATTTCTCCATCATAAATGAAACTCAGTTTGGCTGGGTACAGAATCCTGGGTTGAAAGTTATTTAGCTTTAGAAGATTAAAAGTTGATAACCAAAAAACAAAACAAAACAAAACAAAAGTCGATGACCACCCTCTTCTAGCTTGAAAGGTTTCAGCAGAGAGATCTGCACTCAGCTTGGAGTTCCAGCCTCGGCCTGGCTGCCTTTGTCTCAGCTATGATCCCCTGATGGCTGACTGTTTCTTAGGCTAACTAAAGCAGTCCTCTGGCTCAGCGCCACCTTGGGAGTATGCTGTCTCTGCACACGCATCTTCAATTCTCCCTTCCACCGCCCTCTGCCCAGGCTGGTACCACGTCAGGCATACCCTTTGCTCACGGGGTCTGCGTTACCATCCCAGATCTATTCCGCCAGTGTTTGACACCAGAGAAGATGCCTGGCTTTCTCTGGTTGTCCAGAGAGATAGGGAGTGTCCTTCCAAAATATCCCCAATGGGTGTGAGCCCTATTCTTCCCACTGCTGCCGCCACTGCTCTGTGCTGGAGGGGTATCACCTCCCTTTTCCATATGGCTCCTTCAGTTCACCTTTTTCTCCTTACCCCCGTGCCACAGAATCAGCACAGACCTGTCCAGCCCATGCCCTGTCCACACCTCTTGAGAAAATGCCCAAGAATCTGGCTTCCAGACCTTGAAGTGAGAGTGGAGGGGCGTGCTGGGAGTTCAGAATTGCAGGTAGAGAATATATACAGTTTTATGCCTGGCAGGAGAGTGCCATGTCACCTTAGTAGGAAAAGGAGGTCTGGTTTTTAGAGGGTCTTTTCTGTGGGATAAAATGGGAGGATGTTTGAACTCTGCTCGCTTGCTTGTAGAAAGTGTACTGTGAGTGTTCTCGTGGGGGAGGGGCCTCCTGTCTGCTTGGGATGGATTTTGTACCTTTTGTTTATATCCTTGGGGGTCACAGCTCACCTCAGCAACTGTGCTGCTGTGCATTCTTCAACCTTCTCTCTTGGCTCAGCTCCAAACCATCAGCTTACCTGCTAAACTTTTGTCCTTTAACTCTCCTTCTGGACGGGAGCCTCTGGGGAAAGCTGGTTCCAGTCTGCCACATTGCCTCTGTCCCAGAAAATATAACTTTTCATGACCAAGGAGTGCATATCAGAGGAATGGAAGGTTGGTTAAACATTTGAAAATCAGTCAGTGTAATCTACAAAATCAATAGATTTATATGCAGAAAATACATTTAACAAAATCCAAAATTAATCATTATAAAACACTCAGAAAACTAGGATAAAAGGGAACTTCCTCAACATCATAAAAGGCATCCATAGAAGCCCTACAGCTAATATACTTCACGCTAAAAGTGCTTTATCCCACTATCAGGAACAAAGCAAGGCATTCTCACCACTCCTATTCAACATAATCCAGAAGTTAATCAGTGCATTAAGGCAAAATAAAGATACAAAAGACACAGAGTGCAAATAAACAAATAATAGTATTACTATGCAAGCAATATTATTGTCTATGTAGAAAGTTCCAAAAATAAAAAGATATAATTAATGAGTTCAGCAAGTTCACAAAATTCAAATTAAAATATACAATGATCAGCCATATATCTATGTACTACGGGTGAACAATTACAAGCTTTCACCTAACCCCTACAATGTAGGGGTATATGGTACATCTGGGTGAAGAGCTCAACTACAAGTTGGACTTTACCTAACAAATGCAAATAATGTGATCTAATCATATGTAATCTTATATTAATCTGAAAAACATTAAAAAAATTTTTTTTGAGACAGGGTCTCACTATGTCACCCTGGGTAGTGTGCCTTGACGGATGTCACACCTCACAGTAGCCTCAAACTCCTGGGCTTAAGCTATTCTCTTGCCTCAGCCTCCCAAATATCTGGGACTGCAGATGCCCACCACAATGCCTGGCTATTTTTTGGTTGTAGTTGTCATTGTTGTTTGGCAAGCCTGGGCTGGATTCAAACACATCAGCTATGTTGTATATGGCTGGTGCCCTAGTGACTGAGCTACAGGTGCTGAGCCTAATCTGAAAATTTTAAAAAGTGAACAATTAGACATTTTTTTTTCTTCTTGAGGTAGCTGCTATGGATGACAGTGGGTATGGCAGGAGGCCTTTCATCCAGCCCCAAGGTGACAGGATTCAGCCGCTTCCTAGGGCCTCAGCAGAGGGGTCCCAGCCAAGTCCCTAAAACAATTAGAAAATTTTTAAAAAATATTTCAAGAATAGAAAAATAAACACCACATGTATTTAATACTAAATTGGGACTAGTAAGTCAACATTTATGAAAGCAAAACTCAATGGAATGCAAGTGGGTAGGAGATCATTAAATTCACACCTAACGGGTACAACACACACTTTCTAGATGAAGGACACACATAACTTTTTTCAAGTATCATTTACAATAGGACAAATGTGGCATTGACATAAAGATTTATTTATTTATTTATTTATTTTTGTAGAGACAAAGTCACACTTTATTGCCCTCGGTAGAGCGCCCTGGCATCACACAGCTCACAGCAATCTCCAACTCCTGGGCTTAGGCGATTCTCTTGCCTCAGCCTCCTGAGTAGCTGGGACTACAGGTGCCTACCACAACACCTGGCTATTTTTTTTTTTTTTTTTTTTTTTTTTTGCAGTTTGGCTGGGGCCGGGTTTGAACCCGCCACCTTCAGTATATGGGACCGGTGCCCTGCTCGATGAGCTACAGGCACTGCCTGACATAAAGATTTAAAAGAAGATCTATGAAACAGTTACAGAGTCCAGAAATAAATTCACACATAGTAGAATGTGACCAATTGATTCTCAACATAGGTGCAAAGGCAATTCAATGGAGAAAGACTAGTCTTCAACAGATAATGCTAAAACAATTGCATCTTCTCATCTTTAAAAAGAATCCTGCACCATATACAAAACTGCCTTGTTTAGGCTTGGCACCCGTAGCTTAGTAAGTGGAGCACCAGCAACATACACCAAGGTTGGTAGGTTCAAGCCCCGCCTGGACCTGATAAACAGCAATGACACCTGCAACCAAAAAACAGCCCAGCATTGTGGCAGGCGCCTGAAGTCTCACTACGTGGGAGGCTGAGGCAAGAGAATGTCTTAAGCTCAAGAGTTTGAGGTTGCTGTGATCTGTGATGCCATGGCACTCTACCACGGGTGACACAGTGAGAAAAAAAAAACCTGACTTATTCAATATCAAAGTCATGATACATAAAAGAAAAAAAATTCACGGTGTGTTTCACACCTTTTTCGGGGTGGGACACAATTATAAGAGGTACTTTACCTAACAAATGGAATCATTGTGACCTGGTTCTTTGTATCCTCGATGAATTCCCAACAATAAAAAAAAAGCAGTATATTAAATGACACCACAGAGATGCTAAAAAATAATAGTACTAAATTTAAAAAGAAAAAAATTGATAAATCTGATTTCATCAAATTAATAATGTCTGCTGTCTCTTTTGTTTTACAAACAGGGTCTCATTATTGCCCAGGGTAGAGTGTAGTGGCTTCATCATAGCTCACTGCAGGCTTGAAATCCAAGGCTCAAATAATCCTCACCTCACCCTCCCCAGTAGCTAAGACTATATGTGTGTACCTCCAGGCCTGGCTAATTTTTTATTTGTAGAGACCAAGTCTCACTATGTGATCCTCCCACCTCAGCCTCACAATGCTCAGATAACACATGTAAGCTGCTACACCTAGCCCTGAACTTCTGCTCTTTAAAAGACATTGTTGAGAACCTGGTTTCTGGTACCCTCAATCAATCCCCAACAATAAAAAAAAAAAAGACATTATTGAGAGAATGAAAAGATAAGCCATGACCTAGCAGAAAGTACTTGCAAATCACATATCAGATAAAGGACTTGTATCCAGAATATATAAAGACCTCTCAAAACTGATTAAATAATACAACAAACAACCCACCAAAAAAATGAGATTTGGACATTTGAACATACTTAAAGAAAATAAAAGAAGCCACTAAGCACACAGAAGGAACCTCAACCTTACTAATGCTTGAGGAAATGCAATTAAAATCAACCAGTTAACAGTTAACAAAACTGGTATACAGACACTCCCTGAGTTACAAATGAGACAGATTCTTCAGGTCTATTCTTAAGTTGAATTTGTATGTAAATTGGAACAGATACATTTAGCTATTACCTGTAATAGCCTCCATTTGTAAGTGCAAGCTGTACATAAGTTGAATGCTTGTAACTTGGGGACTGCCTGTATTTCAAAATAGCTAGAAGAGAAGCTTCGGAATGTTCTCGACTCAAAGAAATGACAAATGTTTCAGGTGGTGGATAACCCAATGTATGTATGTGATACTAGAGTTTCAGTCTTCAGTAGGTCCTTGGACTCGGGGATTTGAAGAATGAACCCATGGACCACAGATCAGTGGTAAGATAGGACTTTTATTGGAAGTTCAAAAGGAATACAGAAAAGCACCAAAGCTTCTGGAAGTGGGTAAGAACTGAAGAACTCTCTTGGGAGTCTCCACATGGGCTTTTTTATCTAGGATCTTACTAGAAAGTTACACCTGGCTGGCAGTTGGTCCTTTACAGTTTTTGTCCCTGAGAAGGGATTAGGGTGTGTGCTTCTACCCAAGGTGGAACCACCCAAGACACCATCACAGGCTGCTTTGTTCATGATCTTATCAGAGCCCAGAGTGTGTGTCCTGAAAAAGACAGTCTGCTTGTGCCTGGAAATGGGGGTCTTGACTTCTGAGCTCACCTGGGCCTACAGAATAGGGGGCTCCCTGTCTAGCCCTGAGTGTTAGAATCCTGTATCACAGGTATCAAAACATCATATGTACCCAGAGACTTATATAATTGTTGTATCTTTTTGTGTGTGTGGAGACAGAGTCTCACTCTATCGCCCTGGGTAGAGTGCTGTAGAGTCACAGCTCACAGCAATCTCCAGCTCTTGGGCTTAAGCGATTCTCTTGCCTCAGCCTCCCAAGTAGCTGGGACTACAGGCGCCCGCCACAGCGCCCAGCTAATTTTTGATGCAGTTCGGCCGGGGCCAGGTTTGAACCCGCAGCCCTCGGTATATGGGGTCGGCGCCCTACTCGTTGGGCCACAGGCGCCGCCCATATAATTGTTGTATCAATAAACAAAAGCCACAAGGAGAGGCGGTGCCTGTGGCTCAGTGAGTATGACGCTGGCCCCACACACCAAGGGTGGTGGGTTTGAACCTGGCCCTAGCCAAACTACAACAAAAAAATAGCTGGGTATTGTGGAAGGTGCCTGTAGTTCCGGTACTCGGGAGGCTGAGGCAAGAGAATTGCCTAAGCCCAAGAGCTGGAGGTTGCTGTGAGCTGTGACGCTGATACAGGATTCCACCAGTCAGGGCTAGACAGGGAGACTCCCTTTCTGTAGGCCCAGGTGAGCTCAGAAGTCAGATCTCCATTTCCAGGCACAAGCAGACTGCCTATTTCAGGACACATCCTCTGGGCCCTGATAAGATCATGAACAAAGCAGCCTATGATAGTGTTTTGGGTGGTTCCACCTTGGGTAGGAGCACATACCCTAATCCCTTCTCAGGGACAAAGACTGTAAAGGCCCTGATAACCTCGCCCTAGTGAAGGAGGAACTACATTCATTCGCCCAACTGCCAGTCATGTGTAATCCTCCAGACTTAAGACCTCTAGAAAATAGAGCCCACGTGGAGACTCCTGAGCAAGTTCTTCAGTTCTTCCCCCTTCCAGAAGCTCTGATGCTTTTTACTTCTTCTGTATTCCTTTCTAACTTCTTTTCTTTTTGTTTTGCTTTTTTTTATTTTTGGTTGTAGCCGTCATTGTTGTTTGGCAGGCCCTGGCTGGATTCAAACCCACCAGCTCAGGTGTATGTGGCTGGTGCCTTAGCCGCTTGAGCCTCAGGCGCCAAGCCCTTTGCTAACTTCTGATAAAAGTCCTATCTTACCACTGATTTGTGGTCCATGGGTTCATTCTTTGAATCCCCAAGACCCAGGACCTACTGAAGAGCAAAATTCAGGTATCAATGCCACAATACTCTACCAAGGGCGACCAAGTGATACTCTGTCTCAAAAAAAAAAAAAAAGTCACAAGGAGATATCACTTCATAACTATTAGAATAGCTAAAATTGAAAAAAAAAAAGATGACAATACTACCAGCCAGGGAAGATACAGAGCAACTGAAATTCTTTTTTTTTTTTTGAGACAGAGTCTCAAGCTGTCACCCATAATAGAGTGCTGTGGCATCACAGCTCACAGCAACCTCCAATTCCTGGGCTCAAGCGATTCTCCTGCCTCTGCCTCCCAAGTAGCTGGGATT
Source organism: Arctocebus calabarensis (assembly GCA_963573935.1). NCBI lineage: Eukaryota > Metazoa > Chordata > Mammalia > Primates > Lorisidae > Arctocebus > Arctocebus calabarensis. Next base: position 12,679 of record CAUYON010102888.1, on the reverse strand, counting down.
ACAGGTGCCCACCACAACGCCCGGCCATTTTTTGGTTACAGCCGTCATTGTTGTTTGGCGGGCCTAGGCTGGATTCTAACCTGCCAGCTCAGGTGTACGTGGCTGGCGCCTTAGCCTGTTGAGCCACAGGCGCTGAGCCAGCAACTGAAATTCTTGTGAGAATTTCTATTGGGGTTACAAAATAATACAGCCATATTGGAAGATAGTCTGACAGTTCATTATAAAGTAAATAATACATATATCATACATTTTGTCAATTCTAATATATCCATCAGAAATTAAGGCATATGTCCATGCAAATATTTCTATGTGAGTTCACCTAATAGTCTTCTTTCTTTCTTTTTCTCTTTTTTTTTTTTGAGACAGAGCCTCAAGCTGTCACCCTGGATAGATTGCTGTGGCATCACAGCTCACAGCAACCTCCAATTCCTGGGCTCAAGTGAGTCTCTTGCCTCTGCCTCCCAAGTAGCTGGGACTACAGGCACCTGCCACAACGCCCGGCCATTTTTTTGGTTGCAGCCGTCATTGTTGTTTGGCAGGCCCGGGCTGGATTCGAACCCGCCAGCTCAGGTGTACGTGGCTGGCACCTTAGCCCGTTGAGCCACAGGCACTGAGCCTCTTTTTTTTTTTTTTTAGAGACTCACTTTGTCGCCTTTGATAGACAAAAGCTATGGTATCACAGCTCACAGCAACCTCCAGCTCTTGGGCTTAGGTGATTCTCTTGCCTCAGCCTTCCAAGTAGCTGGGACCACAGGCACCAACCACAACGCCCAGGTATTTTTTGTTGCAGTTTGGCTAGGGCTGGGTTCGAACCCGCCACCCTCAGTATATGTGGCCAGCACCCTACTCACTGAGCCACAGACGCCGCCCAATAGTTTTCTTTCTTTCTTTTTTTTTTTTTTGCAGTTTTTGGCTGGGGCTGGATTTGAACCTGCCACCTCCGGCATATTCGGCTGGTGCCCTAATCCTTTGAGCCACAGGCGCAGCTCAATAGTTTTATTTTTAATGACCAAAATATTGAAACAACTCAAATGTCCTTCAACTTGTGACTGGATAAACAAATTGTGTTATGATTTTAAAAAATAAAATAAAATATTGCTCAGAAAAACTAAACAACTAAAAGTAGATTTTAGAGTAAGAAATTCCCAGGTAGGCAACTTGGTTACCTTTTTTTTTTTTTTTTTTGCAGTTTTGTCCTGGGCTGGGCTTGAATCCACCACCCTCAGTGTATGGGGCCAGTGCTCTACTCCTTGAGCTACAGGTGCCACCCACACCTTGGTTACATTTTTAGTTCTGTATCTGCCACTCCATGACCCAGAACACATATCTTTACTGTTCTGAGTTTCAGTTTAATGGTGTTGGTGCAGAAAATCAGAGTTTCTGTTCTCTTGTAAACATATAGAATCCTCACGCTTTCTTTCAAATTCCTTTAGAAGATCATGGATATAATGGGAGCATCAAGCCAGGGGACAAGGAGAGAGGGAGAGGGAAAAGGGGATGGTGGAAGACAGAGAGAAGCTTTTGCTGAAGCTGTTAGTGCAAGAGAGGCTGGGCCTACAGCCCCAGATACTGCCCACAGGCCTCACATGCACCATCCATGCTCTATAGTTAGAGGGGCGGCATGTTCCCAATCAAGAGGAATAGACACACACCAAGAAAGTGAACACAAAACTGAACACAAGCTTTTGCTACACAGCTTTCTCATAACCAATTACTATTTCTTTTTCTTTTTAACATTTTTTTTATTGAATCATAACTGTGTACATTAGTTCAATCATGGAGTGTATGGGCTTCATATACAATCTAAGATATTTAAAGGTTTGTACTGGAAGGGAAGGCTCTGTTGATGGGTCTTAAGTTTAGAAGAGCTAACTTCTCCTCCCAAGAGGCAACGTTCTTGCTAATTTTAGTGAATACTAGTATAAATACTACTATCCAAAGTTAGTAGTAAATACTACTGGTATTATATATTCTGAGTTAATAGAAAATACTACTACTAACTTGGAACAATATAGGCAAATGTGTGGTAATTACAGTAAATTCTTGGGCAAAATGCCATCTGGGAGGGACAGTTAACCATCCTTGTAGGTTGGGAATATCCTCCTAAGGGAAGTGACATAAAGACTTTTAAGCTCAGACCTGGCGTTAGGTAGTCTAAGAGGAAATTGGGAGTGGGTGACAAGTTTTGTCCTCAATATCATTTGATAAAACGTCCTTGATTTACCCAGCTCTATACTTGGAAACAGGAAACATACTCATCAGTCATTCTGTAGATATTGAAGCTGAAGCTTCTCTTAAAGACTCATTCTGGATGAGCTTTTATCTCTTCGTCACATGTTAACTCCCCTGGTTTGATCATTACCAAGATTCCCTTATGGGGAGAGCATCACCCATCCTGCCCCCTGACCCTCAGGACCTCTGAATTCTCATCCATTCACTCATGCATCCATTTGTGCAAATAAACCATAATGACCTTATCAATTAAAAGTTGTCATGCTTCTTGCCAAGGTAGTGAAAAGCTGTGAAACTTCTCTATTTAGGGAGTTTTTAATCTATTAAGTAAGACTAAATCCAATGCCTGTGGCACGTATAACAGAACATGATGGGAGCTCAGAGACTCCTTGTATTTGAAGCAGCATGCGCCTGCCTCCTCTTTGACAAAGAGGCCAGTTTCTTGTGAACTCACTGCATTCATTACATACCATTACTGCAGACACTGTAATTCTTTCCTTTGGGCCTTTAACAGTCACCGTAGGAAATTATTTATCAAAGAGTAAAATTTTGAAACTTAATAAAGCAAACCTAGAAGAGATTCATGACTAACACTGGTACAATAGTGCCCTTGGGTCAAACATTTGCTTTAGTAAATGCCAAACAGTCTCCACTTTCCAGCAATAAAACATGATTTCATTTGCTTTTAGCACTGTTGGGATGTCTTTAGTCAGAGGAGATATAATTATGGCTCTCCCTTCACTGGTGTTGGATGTTATAAGTGGACTTGCAGATCAAGTAGAAAGAGGAATGTCTGGAAAACAAGTGAAGGGAAGGCAGGCTGTTGGCCTTTCGATGAGAGAGCCAGCTAAGGACATTTGCAACGTGAGGTACAGGTGCGCCTGGGTACATGGCGAAAAATCTTGAGAAATACTCTCAAAGCTGAAGATAGTGGGAAATATTTCAACAGAAGCAATCTGGGCAATATAAGCAATCATATCGTCTCCTTGTCAAAACCACCCAACAGCTTCCCTTTGTAATTAGAAGAGATCTCCTGGAGAGCCTGGCTGCATCTTTGCAGTCCTAGAAGACACATTTTCTTACTTCTTACCTTTACCTTCAAGGCCCCCCAAGATCAGACCCCTGCCGATGTTTTCAACATCCTCTCTTTCACATTCTTTTTTACAAATATTTTTTATGTTTTGAATTGTTAAGTCAAATAGTGTGTATCTATCATGTACAGCATGACAGTTTGAAATATGCCCAGGTTGCGGAATGGCTCATTCAAGACCACACATGAATATACATTTGCTCACATCCTTATATTTTTGTGGTGAAAATATTTAAAATCTACTGTCTTAGTAGTTTCAATGTACGATGCAGTGGTGTTCACTAGAGCTATATTGCTGCACAATAGATCCCTTGAACTTATTCTTCCAATCAAACTGGGATTCTGTATCTCTCCTCCACCCCCAATCCTAGCACCTGTGAACCATCCTTTTACTCTATACTTTTAGGATGACACTTTTTGATTCCAGATATAAGTGAGACCTTGCAGTGCTTGCCTTTCTGGACCTGACTTATTTCACTTAACATAAGGTCTTAGAGGTTCATCCAGGTAGGTGTACATCACTGGATTTCTTTTATTACAAGGTTAACTGGTGTTCCCATGTGTGTGTGTTTATATCACATTTTCCTTATCCATTCATTGATAGACATGGAAGTTGATTCTATACCTTGACTGTTATCAGCAATGCTGCAATGACCATGAGAATGCAGATATTTCTTCAACATGCTTATTTCTATTCCTTTGCAAATATATCCAGAAGTGGGAGTGCTGGATCATATGGACGTTCCATTTTATTTTTTTAACCTTTGAAAGAACCTCCATACTGATTTCCATAGTAGCTTTTACAATTTATATTTCTACCAAGGATTCCCTTGTTCCACAGCCTTGCTAATAACACTCATTATCTTTTACCTTTTTTTTCTGTTTTGATAGTAGACATTATAATAGTTGTTAAGCGACATCTCATTGTTCCCCACATTCTTCCTCATGGTTCAACTTCAGAACGCATTTTTCTGCTCCTTAAACCTTCACAGACATTGCATTTGCTGTGCCTTCTACCTACGAAGGTCTTCTCTTTGAAATTTGCAGTTTGAATTCTCTCCTATCAATTAGGTCTCAGCTCTGGCCATCCAGGGGTATCAAAGGTAGCTCCCCTCTCTCTCCGCCCTTCTCTCCCACTATCCCTCTCTCTCCATTGCTGTTACTGACTCTTCTTGTAGCACATTTTGCTGTTATAAATTATTGTTTATTAGTTTTCTTGCTATTTGTTTGTGGTTGTTATTTATTGAAAAGCAGTAGAGAGCAGTGATTAAGAATGAATTCTGGAATCAGTCTGGGTTGAGTTTCAATCTCATTTCTATCATTTACTGTTCGGGCGACCATGGCACCTCATTACCCTGGGCTTCAATTTTATCATTAGTAAAACTGGCTTAATGATAGTACCTGCCTCACGGGTTTTGAGCATTGAATTAATCAATTAAGATAAAACACTGAGAATGGTTCCCAGCACATGATAGGAACAAATAAGTCATTATTATTATTATTTACCTCTTACATATAGAATGATAACAGTAAGAATCTTAGTCCTCTAATTTAGTGCTTATTTTCAGGTTATCTAGTACAGCATTTGACAACAGTGGATACTCAATCAATATTGGTTGAATAAATGTTTTATGGGAGAGTGCCTAGAGGAAGATAAGACATTTTCAGGGGACAAGATTTGAAAAAGCAATTTAAGTCAGTGATGAAAAGAAAGTCACTGTTACATAATGTTGGGCAAGAGACTGAAAAGTGTTGCTAGCATAATTAGCTGTAACCTGATATTAACGAGGCCAAGGTGATGGGTTTGGCACACTGTGTGTTCCAGTTAGGCTTTTCCTCTGCTGTGATCATTTACCCGTTTGTACGGGTAGTCAGCAGTCTGATACATCAATGTCTGGAATCAGAGAGACAGAACAAAGTAATACACATTTACCGTGTATGCCTCAGGAAAAGCCTCCTGAAAGTGTATCCGTGATAAATGGGGGCAGGGGGATACTTGGCATTGTCAGCACATGACAGATGTCTGTGCTACCTCTCCACCAAGTTCAAAGCGCCTCGCACATGCGATCCTACTCCAATAATATTTTTGTTACTTAGCAACTCTTGGTGGAAACCAAAGTTGTGTTTAGGAAATTGGGATAAGCATTCTCAATGTTTTCTTCTGTCCTGAAATATTTTTGGCTGCCACCAGGTGGTACTAGGTAAGCACATCTAAACAGGACAACGCGGTTTTCGTATACACAAACTTGCCAAGAGTTGCCAGAAAATGTTTTTCCTTAGTGTGACTTCTAAGAACATGGGTATTGTCTCCTGTTACTCTTGGTTTAGACTTTTAAAACAATGTTTGAATTTTTCTAATATTCAAATTGTGCTCATGTCTGGAAGAAAAACTCGATCTTGCTTCAACATCTCCTGTTTCTTCTTCTGGTTCACAGAGATGTGCTTTTGCTTGCCTCAATTTACCCACCTGGGAAATGGGGGTAGAAGCACATGCGAGCCAGGCTCCCTAAGGTGGAAGCACGCTTTGGGGTAAGTACTTAATAAATGGCAGCTAATCATTCTGGTGGGCCTTCTCAACTAAACTTTGGGGTCAAAACTTTTGCATTTGAGTCTTGCATCTCCTATTTGAGAGGAATTTAATCCTTTTTTTTTCTTTAGTCATTTCCAAAAACGGCAAACAGGTCCATGCAAGCCCTTCACAAGGCTAGCAGAGTGCGATGAGGAGCATGATTAGAAAATACAATATCCGCTGCCTGGGCATAAATGTTGCCAATTTTCTTAACGACTCTCTTCACTGTACTTCCCTTTGTTCAAGGTTGAGTTCAACTTTCAGCCAAGGCTTGAAGCATACGCTTGCTGCCTACCCTAGACTATTGGGGAGTATTTTCTTTCTTCAAACATAAATAGCCTATGTCTTGTTTTCAGGTGAATAGATGTCTGTTTCTTTTTGCCTTTCTCTTAACAAGCCCACTTTTTAAGCTTCTATCCTTAATATCTTTTAAAAAAAAATGTGCCCTCTCTTTCCCATCTCTCTGCTATATTGCTAAGAACTTCCTGCTCTAAACTTTTGTCATCCTAGAGATTATAGCCAAATTCTCATAAGGAGTCAGTGAATCTGTGGAAGAAGTGCATAGTTTTCAAAACTCAGCACCTTGCCTTGAAATGTGTCTGGCCACACCTACAGATATTTTCAGTTGAGGCTACAGACGTGGTCCCAGAACTGCTGCATTACACCTGAAAGCCTTTGAACTCCTCTTCTGGGGGAGTGGGTGGGAAACTCAGTGTTGGGTAAGGTAAAGGGAGAGACAGCTCAGATAAACAAAATTCCCCTGAAGTGCATATCGGTACCTGCCATCTCCTGTTTTCAAGTGTCTCTAAGTGAAATTAGATTAAATTTCTAATCTTGACTAAAAACTCAATAATTAAAGAATTCAGACAATATTCAAATCAGCATCACTTCTGCCCTTAAATGTGAGTAAAACACGCAATTTTCCTTCTATTCCTTCTCAGCCCCCCCTTTTTTTTAATAGCCCAGTTTAACTTGGGCGATTTAACTGTTTTGAAGGGAACAAGTCACAAACGTCAGACTTTCTGATAGTATGAGCTTTTTATTTTTTCTGAACTCCTTACATTTGACTTAAGGCAATGTGTATATTTTCTCATTTCATTTTTATTTTGGGCAATAAGGCAAGCAGCATTTCATTTATTCTGTGAAACCTCTAAAGGATAGCTTAGCTGAAGTCAATAGAAGTCAAAGTTACCCTTCACCTACATGTATGGTCAATTTCTGACAATCCCCAAGATTATGAAATGATGCTTTTTTAAAAACAGCTATTTTACCTGAGCATTTAAGTTGCTCACTCTAAAATAAGCAAATATGGAATTCCAAGGAAGCTGACCATGCAAGGCTACAGATAGTGGAATTTAAATGAATTTTCTAAAGACTGAGGTCATAAATACACAATCAGATCACTGAGATTCACTGAGGGCAAAAGAACATTCAAGAGACTCTGACACATCACAAAGGTTTGTAACCTCAGAGGGTCAGAACTACTCCCTCATACACCTTGAGATTTCTACCTAGCTTATTGAAAATATTTTATTTTATTTTAAGTATGCATACTTGTCCCCTGCTAGGGCAGATGGACCTGGGTAGGAAATCTAATGGGGCTTGGATTCTTGGAATAGGGAGAAAGACTTGTCAGCAGCAAATTGGCTAGAGGTCAAACTGGTCACATTAACTCCCTATGGTATTCGGAAGCTTAGATCCTCATTACTCATTCTCCAGAATCCTTCTTTTCCTTCCTCTTGGGTTTTTTCTGTGCTTGCAGACTGTGTACTTTTTTTGCTGGATACATCCTGGCGACATTGTACTCATATTCTGACTGGCCTGAGATGAATGGTGCCAAATACAAAATCACTTTCTGAGCACGGTGGTCCAACAGCCCCTGGAAGATCTCGTAGACTTAAAGAAAGTCACTTAATCATTTTGAACCTCAGTTTTTCTTCTGTCAAATGGGTCTAAGAGTACCACTAATGGCAATGTTTTAACCTCAGTTTTTCTTCTGTCAAATGGGTCTAAGAGTACCACTAATGGCAATGGGTGCCAGTTCATCTGGTTAATGTAACAGTAAAGAAGAAACCTTTACAGACCAAGAAGCACCTGACACATAGTTGGCAGCCAGGAAGCAAAACATATGCTGTGAAAAGACTAACTTTAAAACAATAATTTTTAAAACTAAGTTGAACTAAAGTTTCTTGATATGTGAAGTCACTCTACTCCATATATGTATTAGAATTTCTTTCTGTCTTTTTCCAGTACCTTCTCCTTACCCTTGACTTTTCCTTCATAATGCAAATGCATCCATGGCTACTGCAATTATTTGTTTAAAGTCTAATTCTAACCAAAGGTCAGATCTCCCTTATCACTAGAATCTCAAGTTAGGCATATTGTAGACCCTCACAAAGCTTTAAAATTCATAACAAACAATGGTGAGAAGCCAGCTTCAGAGTTGGAAAAGCCTGAATTTGAATCCAGATAAAACCTTACACTTTCTGCTTGCTTGGGCAAAATTGCTAAATTCCCTAATCTCTTTCCTCATTGATTAAATGAGAATAATAATTATGCTATGGAGCTTTATAAGGAGAATAATAATGTACATACAGAATATTGAATTGTACCTGATACAGGCCAAGTGCTTCATAAACAATTGCTAATAATTACAATATGGTAGATACACGTAGAATGTGTTTTCTAATGGGATGAGGAAGACCAGGCCCTGGACTATGGAAGATTTTCAAACACATTGTCTGCCAACTTCTCACCCCCTTCCCAGCTTCACCATAAGACTTTTTGAAATCTACATATAGCTTCTGCTCCCTTTTAAATTTCAAGAGAAAGTATCTAATAGCAGAAAATATAATCCCAATAAAATGTATTATTGCTAAGAATTTGTGTCTAAGACTCCACTCCTGTTATGAGTTCATATTTTCATGAAAAAGATCATTTCTTTTTAGCATCAGTTCCGATCATTAGTAATATTAAAAACTATTTTGATAAAATCATGCACTAAACTTACTGTTTTAAAAGTCCAATGATGGTTCACTAAGGGTGGTGTGTTCTTTAACATAATGTGGTCACATGATAGCATATATGAAAGGAAACCCCCAAATATGTGTACTGTGAAATAAAAATGCTTTTTTCTGAAATTTAATTACTTCAACTTTTCTATTCTCCGTGGTTAATAAGTTTGCTGCTTGAGGGAGAAAAATTATCATCTCTATGTTGTACTTTTAGAAATGACTCAGGTTTATAAAATATTTATATCAATTACCAATGATAAGATATTAAATTCAGGGATTTTGCCTTTCCTTTTATTTATAAAATGTACATTGTTTTGCACTTTACGACCTAGCTGTACCAATGTTTATCATCAGATCACTCGTGTACCTGAATGTCTACGAACTTATAGTTTAAGTCCATACCTTATATGGCAGTTAACTATTGGGAAAACAAAAACAAAAAACTCATGTAATCTTCAGGAGGAAACAGGATTCTTCAGAGATGTCAGAATAGAGACCCAAACTGTCTGTTGGATCGTTGATGGCTTTGGTCTTCTCACTGTCCTGAATATTAATTTTGCTCATTCTAAAACTGAAATTTTCCCAGTAAGAGGACATGAGAGGGGAAGGGCTCTTGAATCGTTCTTATTACTTTGATATTGTTATTCTTTTCTTTTCTTTTATTTTGGAAAAGAGTCTCAATCTGTCACCTAGGCTAGAGTGCCGTGGTCTCAGCCTTGCTCACCACAACTCCTACTTCTGGAGCTCAAGTGGTCCTCCTGCCTCAGCCTCCCAAGTAGCTGGGTCGACAAGTGCCTGCACCGATGCCGGGCTAATTTTTGTATTTTTATTAGAGTTGAGGGTCTCACTCTTGCCCATTCTGGTCTTGAACTTCTGAGCTCAAGGGATCCTCCCTCCCCTTGGCCTCTCAGAGAGCTAGGATTATACAACCGAGCCACCACGCCCTCTGTTATTACTTCTTTTGCTAAGTAAAGGCTACTAAACAATCTAGGAGTATTCTGATTCCTGACCTCTGTCAATCCTTCTGGAAAGCATAAAGTCTATCTTGTTTTAAGAAATACTGGATATAGCCAGGTGTTGTGGCGGGCGCCTGTAGTCCCAGCTACTTGGGAGGCTAAGGCAAGAGAGTCACCTAAACCCAGGAGTTGGAGGTTGCTGTGAGCTGTGACGTCACGATTCTCTATCCAGGGTGATAAAGTGAGATTCCATCTCTATAAAAAACAACAAAAAGAAATACTGGATAATAAATATGGCTCCAAAGATGGAGGAGGGCACTACTTATTAAGAAAGCAGGGTATGCCACACCTCTCTTTCCATTTTTAACCAAGTATAATTTCTCCTCGTTCCTTTTTGAGGGAGGCTGGGGATGGGAAGCCAAATTCAATATGGCAGACATGGGACCAGGTGCTGGAGATTCAATGATAAGACAGGAAAGATGAACAAAAACCGAAAACCAAAATAGAAAGGTTAGCGAACAGTTAGCCAACATTCTAAACCCCTCTGGCTTTACAGGTAAGTCTGGGAACATTGTACTTTATTTGCCATGTTTTTAAAAAAGTAAAAAGGAAAGACAAGAAAAAAGGAAACCGTAATGGCCAATAGACATAAGAATCTATTTACACATCCTTCCCCCTCTCAAGTTGCATGCAAATTAATGTGTAATTACATTTAGTTGGCCCAGCTGCTCTGTTACTCTTTGCTCACAGCATTTATTTATGAGCTTCAAAGGTTTCATGAGGAAACCTTGAAAGAAAAAAGTAAATATTTTGAAAAGAAGTTACAATTTGTCAGCCGTAATCCTTCCCTGGATAGGCAAAGAAAGGCAAATCTTGGTAGATCAGAGAATTGTGGCTTGCAAAAATAATAGCATTACCCTGAAATTCAATCTGCCAGCATTATTTCTCTAAGCAATCCCTCTTTGCATTCAATTTCTTTGTCATTTATTACAGTAAGAAGCAAAATGGTCCAAATGAGAATTGTTGCCATAAGCACAATGATATTTGAACAAAGATAGAGCTTGATAGCATGAACAAACTTGGGGAAACATAAAACAACACATTACTTATCCAGCGTTTGAGTCACTTTCTCATTGGAGAGGTCTGTGTCTGTGATAGTAAAAGGAGGAGAAATCATGTTTATTGGAATAGTGAAGTATGTGATAAAGTGGACTTGCTGTTTTAAAGAAATACGAGACTGCAATCTTGATGCTGCCATGTATGGAGTCTGGAGTGAATTCATAAGTAACCAATTGCGTATCATGATAATGGCAGGTAGACCATTGGTCTTTAAAGCCATTTTATGCAACAAGGAAACCTTGCACTGGGCACTGCCTGAGGCCTAACTGTTTTTCTGGTGACATATAATAATCAGGGCTCTTTCTAAGTATATCAGAAAGATGTTCCCTAGTGCCAAAAGGTGGTGGTCACGTGTGCAACAACTCAAATGCTTCTTAGCAAGGCAATGAGGAGCAGAGGTCCCCATTAACCACGGCCAGTGCACCCAGTAATGAATCACAGCTGTGCCACTGTTGGAAGCTGTGCAATCTCTCATGGATGAGACATATTTTTCCTGAGATCGGTTTAAGCTCTTAAATGATGGATGAAAGCAATTTAAGGCTGGAAGAATTAGTCCCAAATAATATAGCTTTACTTAAAAGGAAGCAATATCTTTATTCCTGAATGGTCATTTCCATCATTCCCTCTTTGCTGATTTCACAGACACCTACACAGCAGAAAGTTCGTGGCCTGGCACAGAGGAGGCACCATCTGCACTAGTGTTATGATTATTTTTCTTATTAGCAGGACACGATCTCAACCACGTTTGATCCATGTCTATGCTTCCAAATACGGATCTTGCTTTCCTTAATATTCCTTTGTATCACGTTGCTTTATATTCTATTTAAGGATAAGGACATGAATTGATTTTGAGTCCTTTTCTCTAGACTTATAGTTTGAGACACTTAGAAGCAGACATCCAATTACCCTCGGAGGAAAAATTTATAACAGTTCAGGAGAGGAATTGAGCTGCTGGGTATTACACAAGCAGGTAATGCCAGCATTTTCTTACAGCTAAATGGTTTCATCGAGGTGCTATACTGCTTTAATTCTATGATACCATCAATTTTAGGGCACATTATTAGTTGAGTCTCAATTTTTACCCCCTCCTGAGGAAAATACTTGGTTTAACGTACAGATTAATGATAAATCATACAGTGCCTTTAGAAACATTCTAAGATGAAATGCATTTTTAAAGTTGAAGAAATGGATAGTAATTTGAGAGTGAAATAAATACACGGGATCTTACATGTTTTATGTTAAAGTTGACTTGAAATTATACTATCAAAAGAAAAAATGAACACAGAATCTAATTACTTTCCTTTTGGGGGGACAGCTTTCATTTTCAATTAATCTCTGGTTTATTCACATCTCAGTACTTAGCTGTATAACGACAGGCAGGCTACTCACCAGCTTAGGATTTCTTTTCTCATCTTTACAAACATAAGTTCCATAGCAGAACTTTCCCTAGAGGCTGCCTCTGACATTGCAGCATCTAATTGATTCATCCTAAGCATTGTAAAGACTCATATGTATTTTTTGTTCATTTAAAGGCAGATACCTGAGAGAACTCTTTGTTTAAAAGAAAGATGGAGACTTTACCTCTTTTGTGTTTACATGGATGGAGCTGGAACATGTTCTTCTTAGCAAAGTATCTCAAGAATGGAAGAAAAAGTATCCAATGTACTCAGCCCTAATATGAAGCTAATTTATAGCTTTC
>CAUYON010102884.1:0-11459 GCA_963573935.1 Arctocebus calabarensis | reverse complement strand
TCACGTCAGAATTCTACCAAACCTTTAAAGAGGAACTAGTACCTATATTACTTAACCTTTTCCAAAATATAGAAAGTGAAGGAATACTACCCAACACATTCTATGAAGCAAACATCACCTTGATCCCTAAACCAGGAAAAGACCCAATAAAAGAAAATTATAGACCAATATCACTAACGAATGTTGATGCAAAAATATTCAATAAGATCCTAACAGAATCCAACAACACATCATACAAATTATACACCATGACCAAGTGAGCTTTACTCCAAGGTCTCAAGTCAGGTTCAATATATGTAAATCTATAAACGTAATTCAGCACATAAACAAATTAAAAAAGAAAGACCATATGATTATCTCAATTGACACAGAAAATTTTTTTGATAATATCCAGCATTGTTTCATGATCAGAAAACTTAAGAAAATTGGTATAGAAGGGACATTTCTTAAACTAATAGAGGCCATCTACAGCAAACCCACAGCCAATATCATACTGAATGGAGTTAAATTGAAATCATTTCCACTTAGATCCGGAACCAGGTAAGGTTGCCCATTGTCTCTATTGCTCTTTAACATTGTAATGGAAGTTTTAGCCATTGCAATTAGGGAAGAAAAGGCGATCAAGGGTATCCACATAGGATCAGAAGAGATTAAACTTTCACTCATCACAGATGATAAAATTGTATATCTGGAAAACACTAGGGAATCTACTACAAAACTTTTAGAAGTGATCAAGGAATATAGCACTATCTCAGGCTACAAAATCAACAGCCATAAATCAGTAGCCTTTATATATACCAGCAATAGCCAAGTTGAAAAAAGTTAAGGATGCTATTCTTTTCACAGTAGTGCCAAAGAAGATGAAATATTTGGGAGTTTACCTAACAAAGGGCATGAAAGATCTCTATGAAGAGAAATATGAAACTCTAAGAAAACAAATAGCTGAACATGTCAACAAATGGAAAAACATACCATGCTCATGGCTAGGAAGAATCAACATTGTTAAAATGTCCATACTACCCAAAGCAATATACAATTTTAATGCAATTTCTATTAAAGCTCCCTTATCGTATTTTAAAGATCTCTAAAAAATAGTACTTCATTTTATTTGGAATCAGAAAAAGCCTCGAATAGCCAAGACATTACTTAGAAATAAAAACAAAGCAGGAGGAACCACGCTACCAGACCTGAGACTCTACTATAAATCGATAGTGATCAAAACAGCATGGTACTGGCACAAAAACAGAGAGGTAGATGTTTGGAACAGAATAGAGAACCAAGAGATGAACCAAGCTGCTTACCATTATTCGATCCTTGACAAGCCAGTCAAAGACATTCAGTGGGGAAAAGACTCCCTATTTAACCAATAGTGTGGGTGAACTGGCTGGTGACCTGTAGAAGACTGAATCTGGATCCACACCTCTCACCTTTAACTAAGATAGACTCTCACTGGATTAAAGATTTAAGTTTAAGGCATGGAACTATAAAAATACTAGAAGAAAATATAGGGAAAACTCTTGAAGGAATCAGCCTGGGTGAATATTTTATGAGGAGGACTCCCCAGGCAATTGAAGCAGTATCAAAAATACACTACTGGGACCTGATCAAACTAAAAAGCTTCTGCACTGCTAAGAACACAGTAAGTATAGCAAGCAGAAAGCCCTCAGAATGGGAGAAAATATTTGCAGGTTATGCCTCCGACAAAGGTTTAATAACCAGAATCCACAGAGAACTCAAATGTATTAGAAAGAAAAGAGCAAGTGATCCCATTTCAGAGTGGGCAGAAGACTTGAAGAGAAACTTCTCTAACGACAGGCACACGACCTACAAATACATGAAAAAATGCTCATCATCCTTAATTATCAGAGAAATGCAAATCAAAACTATTTTGAGATACCATCTGACTCTAGGAAGATTAGCCCACATAATGAAATCCCCAAACCAGAGAAGCTGGCATGGATGTGGAGAAAAGGGAACAATTCTACATTGCTGGTGGGAATGCAAACTAATACATTCCTTTTGGAAGGATGTTTGGAGAATACTTAGAGGTCTAAAAATTGACCTGCTATTTGATCCTATAATTCCTTTACTAGGTATATACCCAGAAGACCAAAAACCACATTATAACAGAGATATCTGTACCAGAATGTTCATTGCAGCCCAATTCATAATTGCTAAGTCATGAAAGAAGCCCAAGTGCCCATTGATCCACGAATGGATTAATAAATTGTGGTACATGTATACCAAGGAATATTATGCAGCCTTAAAGAAAGATGGAGACTTTACCTCTTTCAAGTTTATATGGATGGAACTGGAACAAATTCTTCTTAGTAAAGTATCTCAAGAATGGAAGAAAAAGTATCCAATGTACTCAGCCCTACTATGAAGCTAATTTATAGCTTTCATATGAAGGCTATAACCCAATTATAGGACAGGAATATGGGGAAAGGGGCATGGGAGGGGAGGGTGGAGGATGGGTAATTGGTGGGATCACATCTGCGGTGCACCTTAGAAGGGTACGGATGAAACTTACTAAATGCAGAATACAAATGTCTTTATACAATAACTAGGACAGTGCCATGAAGGCTATGTTGTAACAGTTTGATGAAAATGTTTCAGTTTGTATATGAAGCTAGCACATTGTACCCCCATGATTGCACTAATGTACACAGCTATGATTTAGTAAACAAACAAACCTGCACATAATTAATGTGAGTTAGGACCTTGTATATGTTTATGTTGCTATCACTATATTCAGGAAATAGACATCCATTACCTCAAAAGTATCTTTGTGTGTCCCCCTTTTTGGTGGCAAGAACACTTAAGCCAAGATCTACTCTCTTAACAAATTATTAAGTACATAATACCTTCTTGTTAACTATACACACTCTCTGTATAGCAGATCACTGCAAATTGCTCATATTGTGTACTTGTAACTTTATATCCATTGAACATCTCCCCATATCCTCTTCCCTGTATCTCCTGGCAATCACTGCTCTATGGTCTTCTTTGAGATTTTTAGCTATCTTAGATGCCTCATATAAGAGGACTTAATGTAGCACTTGTACTGTGACTGACATATCTAATATGTAACAGTCAGTTATCTAATACCAGTTGTTACAAACAGTTGTTTCAACAGTAAGAAACACAGCAATTTTTTTCCAAGTGTGGCCCTTTGCCTTCCTGCCTAGTTTACTGGTAGCCAATGGCATGCCTTAGCCTAATGGGAAGACTAGCTCAGCATATTGGTTAATTTAAAAACAAAACTTTTGTCCTTAATAGACTAAATTTTAGAATCTCTAAGTGCGTGACCTCTTGTCTTACAAAGTGAGAAGGAATGTAAGATTCTGTGTTCTGTGTTTTATATCCCTAAAGGTTTCAGTTAAAAGTGCTTCCATCAAGCAGAGCGTTATTGCATTATGAATAATTCATTGTGCCTTTTTAGAGACAGGAAAGATGCACAGGAACAACAATCATACTTTGTCCTCCTAAAAATTGTTACCAGTTGAGTTGAAGGGGTATCTGTTTTGCACTCAACTGATGTATTTCTTTTCCCATAGTTTGTTTAGGAATGCTTTGGTCTCAACTAGTTCTTTAATGTAAATTCCTTATAAATGGCTCAAGTAGAAAGACGTCACTCACACCCCCAGTTTTTTTTCTCCTAAGAGTATGTATGTACATTAAACCCCTAAATTCTTGGGATTTATTAAAATGGTTTCACCTGTGTTACGGGTTGAGCTGTGTCCACCCCCAGTTCATATGTTGAAGTCCTATCCTTCTGTATTGCAGCAGAAACCTTATTTGAAGATAAGGTTTTACAGAGGCAGTCAATGTAAAATGATGTTACAGGGGGCTGTACTCAATATGGCTAGTGTCTTAATAAAAGGGAAATAAGGAGACAGACACACAGGGAGAATGCTATGTAAAGATAGAGGTAGAGATGGAGGGGAGAGGTACCAAACAATCCCTGCCCTCACAGCCCGGGAGGAAACTCCTCTCACACCTTCACCTTGGACTTGTAGCCTCTAGTACAGGGACAGTAACCGTCTGTTTAAACTCCAGTCAGTTTGCGGTGCCTTGTCACAGTGCACAGCACACTAATAACATAACCTGTGTGCTGTCATCTGGGAAGTGGCATCATAGCAGAGGTTCTGGACTTGTTTTCATGTTTTAGTTCTGCTGTGGACCTTAAGCTATTTATACAACTGACATTGTTAGTTGTTTAAACAGTAGTCATTCTTCACACTCCTCGCTTGTTTCTGTGTTAGCAGAAATAATAGCAGAGGCTGAAGATCTTGATGCTTGTTTTCCTCTAAGTAACAGAAAGAAAAGTTTGCTGGGAAGGCTTTCTTCCTTCTTAACATGTAAAGCATGGGAAGAAATAGTCCCTTTTTAATATTTATGTTTTATTCAGATGCTATTTCCACGTGTGATGCATGAAACCGTGGCTGCCGTCTTGTCACCTCGCATCAGTCAACATGCTGAGGGTGGCAGGACGGAAACGTGGGAGCTCTGAGCTTCTCCGACATCACCACAGCATTAAACCAGCTTTAGCCTCACCTCACCCCAGACTTGTTCTTGCCAAGTTCTCTTTTTTACATGTAGAGATACGTTTTATCCTCATAGCAATTCTAGCCGGAAAGTACTATTTTTCCTCCAGTTTTACAAACGAGGAAGCTGAAGCTTAAAATGCTCTATATAAATGGCCCAAAGTTTCACACACGATGCAGCAGAACAAGGATTTGAAAACCATCATTCTGCCTATACAGGCGGTGTTCTCAGCCACTGCACTTAAAAAGTTTCGCCTGGGGTTCAGTGAGTAGGGCGCCGGCCCCATATACCGAAGGTGGTGGGTTCAAACCCAGCCTCGGCTGAACTGCAAAACAGAAAAATAGCCAGGCGTTGTGGTGGGCACCTGGAGTCCCAGCTATTTGGGAGGCTGAGGCCAGAGAATCACCTAAGTCCAGGAGTTGGAGGTTGCTGTGAGCTGTGTGATGCCACGGCACTCTACCAAGGGCGATAGAGTGAGACTCTGTCTCTACCAAAAACAAACAAAAAAAAAAGTTTCAAACCGTGGTCAGGTGGGAATTCATATTATGCAGCAGGGATCCTAATGAACAGCCATTCCTCTCATATGGGAGAAAAAACCCAGTTTGTTAAGATTTAACAGAATATTATTCTAACAGCTGGGCAAAGCGCCTTGTATACAGTAGGTACTCAATAAATGTTCATTCCATTTGCTTTTCATCAAGGAGGCAAGAGCAGCTTGTGAAGGCGGGAGGGGCGCCTGCTGCTGGCTTCCCAGAACTCAGGGCGCTGTGCTGGAGCCGGGCCCAGGCAGCCCTGCCAGTGGGAGGAAGCTGCTGTTGCTGATCTGGACAGTGACGGTTCCTCCTCCCCGAGGTGGCCTGTTAGAGCCTCAGGTTATTCCATGCCCAGGAAAGTGATTCAGTCACCGGAGTCTCGTCACTCAGGGATAGTGGTAACCTGAACCATGAGGCACAGAGGCAGAGGTGGCTGGAACAGGATGACTCAGGAAACTGGCCTTTGATTTTTCTTTTTTCCTTCTGTGTGACCCCTCACCCCCACCCCCAGAACAGTCTGGAAACAAAGTGGCCTGGAATAGCTTGAGAGGTGGTTTTTTGAAAGAAGCTATGACAAGGAGGCTGCAGAGGCAGAGACACCTGTCTTCAGATCCCCAAATCCATTCCTCTTAGTGTGGCTGACTTGGAGGGTGCATGTGTTCTGAACTCCACCTGCAGTGTGAAAGGGATTGCACCGTGAGGTCTCAACTGTCACACAGCTTAGGAATACAAAGCCCCTCGGGTGCACAGCTCTGCTCCCAGGGTGAGAGAAGCTGGGCCCTGGGAGGACTGAGAGGGACGTTATATCCAGAGACAGCTCTTCCCAAGTCTTGGGACTCACGCTGAGGATAAGAATCAGTGCCTTACGCACTGTGTTCTGGCAGCATGGAAATTATTCTGAAAGACAAAACTTAGCCCTGTATGACAACTGTTTTTGAAAAGGATTTGAATCACTTTCTGATGATTTCTCTCTCACAAGTACATTACGTAGTTTATCTCAGATTACATATTCAAAGAGCAATTCCTTGTTCCTTGTACTCTAGTTGAAATTTTGGCCCCCTCCCAATTTATGCAGCTGGGAAAAAGCCATGGTCTTGCCACTATTTGCATAAATTCCCCACTTCCTTCATCTTCTGTTTCAGAACTGAAAGTCCTTGCCAGTTTCCAGAAGACCTTCAGCTACACAACCTTTCTGATTTTTGTAAACTTCACTGAATACTGGGAGACTCTCAGGAGGAACTCCTGCTGGTCCACAATCTTGCCTGCTTTTCTGCTCTCTCACCTCCATCGCTCCCCATTTACATTAACTTTCTCCTCCCCTCCTCATCAAAGGTAGCTTTTGTTTTTGCTTGACTGCAACTCTGCAGTCCAGGGCCCAGCTGAAATCCTCAGTCTCTACCAACTAACCTGCCCTTATTGGAATGATGTAAGCATTTCCCCCCCCAAACAGAAGCTCCTTCTACAGGGAAATGACTGCAGTAATCACTTGAATACATATTTTAAAAACCCATTATACATACTTTTCTGCTTTTTCAAGCAGTGTATGCAGAATCCTACTTGTTCTCTCTTGGACATTAATGCTGACAGCTTGTTTGCCCTGTTTTGTAGGAATCCTCTCAGCACTTCCCAGACCGTTACAGATGTGCAGTTACACAGCGGGCCTGTGGCTAAAGATGCTTTATAAATTCTAGCAGCCTCCTTTCTGTCCATGGACCTTGATTTTTCTTAAATACATATTTAGCCCCTTCCTTTCTAATTTTCTGCTTTCGTTCCATTATGAAGCAAAAAACCAAGTAACAACAAGAACAGCATAACTGATCTCACTTGAACAGTTTCCAGAGGCTGCGCCAAGCGCTTCGTCTGTCCTGACCCACAACCACCTTTGAGATAGCTGCTCTACCTTACTTTTTTTTTTCCTCAGATGATAAAAAGAAGGCATAAAGAGTAAATAGCTCTTCCAAACAAATTGGCACAATTAGTCTGTAATGAAGTCAGAATTCAAATTCAGAAATGTCTGAATATCTGTTGACTGTTGCTTAAATATAGATAGTATGAGAAGAATAGTTTTCCAGGAAGATTTAGGTGATTTTCCTACAAAGTAAATTTATTTAAGATCATGGAATTTGTGAACATTTATACTACCCATGCAAAAGAATTATCAGCTCATATTTATAGAATCTAAGCTTTGGGGTACTGGGTGTTGGTGGGGTTTTAGGATCAGGGAGGATTTTGTTGAGAATGTGGGACCTGTCATGACCTTGGGGCTGTGTTTATTTGAACTTCACTAGTATAATTTTCATTCACTAATTCATTAACCAAGCACTTACCACATGGCAGATACTTCAATTGATATGGGAGATTCAAAGATTCATGTAACTTAGCTGTTGTCTTTAAATACTTTCTCTCTCTCTCACCACATCATATAATACACTCTCTCACTCCAGCAGGATCAAGTATGAAAGTGAAGGTAGGATGTGAGCAAGAAGAGGGTAAGAACGGGAGGAGGACGTACTCAGGTCTATGGGTGTAAACAGTTTAAAAGGTCAAGTGAGTTTGACAGACAAGAAGAGAAGCAACACACCTACGGTGCATTTTACAAGGGTACGTGTTAAATCTACTAAGGGTAGATTATAAATATCTTAATACAATAACTAAGAAAATGTGGCACAGGCTATGTTAACCAGTCTGATGAAAGTATTTCAAATTGTATATAAAAATAGCACATTGTACCCCATGACTGCATTAATGTACACAGCTATGATTTAATAAAAAACTAAAAAAAAAGAGAAGCAAGATGTGAGTTAAAAATCTGGGCAGGAGTCTAGAAGGATGAGACTGCTTCTAATTAAATTTTAGGAAAGGGGGCCTATAGGTACTGTGATTTTATTCATTCAGGCTTCATTCACGGACCAGACCCCATATCAGAGATCATATATTCACATTCCTGTCCTTGCAAGGCTCATCATCCTAGGAATGATGAAAGCAGTGTGAGTCAATTTTTATATAAAGCAATGGATTAAAGCCATATAAGAGTAATGAAAGTCAAGAAAGCCTTTGTAAATTAAATTACACATTAACTGGGCTGTTAAACAGGAATGTGTGGGACATCTGAGGGGGTAGAAGAAAAGAATTAGACAAAGACTGTTAAATAGTAAGGGTAAATGTGGGAATAGTTTGTGTTTGCTTTCTAAACTTCTTTCTATCATCTGTAGAAACAGATTTGAATTACAAAAGTGATATATAATTAATATGACACTGTGAAAACTTCAAAAGGAATAGATAAAATAAGTATCCCTTTTTACAAACTCTCTGTTCCACATGTCCTCGGTGTGAGATACCAAAAGATTGGTATGCTTTCTGTATTATTTTTAAAACATAGGAAATGTTTTGTGCACTTAAATATAACTATAACATGTTGCATTTGTTTTACTTCATTTTATGTTTTAGACTTCTTTTCTCATGCTGCATAATGTGAGTGCATAGAATCTGTGTATGATTATATATTTCAACCATTTCCCTACATATGTATATGAATTTATAGCAAAGAATATGGAAGTGAACATCTCTTTGGAGGCATGTGCAAATATATAGATACCAAAATATGGAATTTCTGGGTCAAAATGACTATGCATTTCAAATGTTAATAGATACTGCAGAATTTCTTTCAAAGTGTTTCCATTTGTATTCTGCTCAAAAAATAAAGTGCTTATTTCTCCACATCTTTAACAGGACTTGATGTCATTTATCTGTTTAACTTTTATTAAGTTAATAGAACTAGAATCATTTATGTTACAAATATTAGTGATATTGAACATAGTCTCACATGTTTATTGGTCATTTGTTATATTCTGTGAATTGACTATTCTCATCTTGCTATTTCACCTACAGTTATTAGCTCAGATATATATTTTTTTTTTTGTAGAGATAGAGTCTGACTTTATTGCCCTCTGTAGGGTGCTGTGGCATCACACAGCTCACAGTAACCTCCAACTTCTGGGCTTAGGCGATTCTGTTGCCTCAGCCTCCCAAGTAGCTGGGACTACAAGCGCCCGCCACAACGCCTGGCTATTTTTTTGTTTTGCAGTTCAGCCGAGGCCAGATTTGAACCTGCCACCTTCGGTATATGGGGTAGGCGCCCTACTCGCTGAGCCACAGGCACTGCCCATCTTGTGCCTATTTTTATATTTGGTTTTTATCTTTTTGTAATTTATAGAGTTTTACAAATACGTTATATATACCCGGTAGAAAAACTTAAGTATTATCTATATTGAAAACATTTTCTTCCAATGTATAACTTCTCTTTTAACTTGTTTATAGTAGATGCTGAATTTTTTACTGTCATTTAATATATTAATATCTTCCATTATGGCTTTTGTGTTCTGGAATATGTTTAAGAAAAATCCTTCTACCCCCACTTGTGTTTATTAATATGACCATATTCCTCTTTCCACCAGGAGACTTAAAACTAATATGGATAGTTAAACCCATTTTCAAAGCTGTATAATTCCTATTAGCACATATAAAAATAAAATAGAATGTGAGGGGAGAAGATATAAGCAGAGTTAACACCTATGTATTATCCATCTGTTTCCAAGGACTAATTAAATGTCTTTATATTAGTGAGTTGAATTAATGATTTTTAATGATAATTTTGACCTACTTTTAAATAACTCTTGAGTGAAAGAGAATCCCAGAAAGATGTATGAGCATTTTATATTATTTTCAATATTAGTGGCTTTGAGCTATCTCCGTTGAGGCACCATCTTCAACTACTTGGCTTTCCTCTCTGTATATTGATCATTAAGGAGAAAAAAAAAACCCTTTCTAGGTGTCCAGGAGAGATCTGGTGCCTAGGTACTCTAGTAGTGGTTTGGCTTTCAGCCCTCCTGAAAGTTGTTTAGCCACAGGATATAAAGTAAGTTTCATTTTACAGCCCACACGTGCACTAGGGGGACAAAACCTAACCAGCCTGTACTTAAATTTTTAACAAAATGAATTCAAAGGCTGAGTCATCCATGAACATGTCCTCATTCTTAGGTACATAAAGCAATTTAAAAATCCTAAAGAATCAGCCATTTGGTAGTAGACTCGAAACTGAGGAATTTTTCTCAGAAAGAAAGTTCAGTGAGAAGGAAGAGGTAAAAGCTTTCCATGGCACAGGGAATGTAAAAGTATCTGTTTCTAGCACAGAAACTTGGGCCCAAGACAATCCAGTGAGTAAATTTAGAGTTTACGCACTGCTCGGGCAGACCTGTTCCTGAGGAAGACTTAGCAGGTGAGCAGGCTGAGCAGTGGCAGAAGTGTGGATGGGAACGTATGGGCCGTCTTTCCACCAGTGGAAGGCTCCATAACTGTATGCAGAGTGTGAGGAATGGGAGACAAGCCGTGGGTAGCTCACTGGGGAATGCTAGAGCCTCAAGTTTCCAACCTGGTAGTTTAGAATTTAGAGCTGGACTTTGGTCCCAGCAGAGGAATTGAAGAGTTAGTTGCAGCATGAAGACATATGATTTCTAACATATAGTGAGCTCATTCTTTGCTCATTAATTTATTAAATATTTGCTGAGCATCTACTGTATCTCAGACATTGGATATAGCAATGAAAGACAAACCTTTCTGTTCTTTTGGAGCTTGGATTCTAATAAGAGGAGTTAGACAATAAAAAAATTCATCAAGTAAAGTATAGATGGCATCACATGTTACTATGGAGAAAAACAGAGCTGGGAATGGAGACAGGAAATACCAAGTTTGAAGATCTTGCAAAGTTAAGTAGCTTTGTGCTTTAGAAGGTATCTCTGAGAAAGCAGCCTTACCTGAGAAAGGTGAAGGAGTAAGCTATGTATCAAATTAGAGAAAGAGGAATTTCAGGAAGATGAAAGCATACAGGCTTCTAAGAGAGTGCTTGACATGTGAGCACTGAGGCTTTAAACAGAGAAGCAGAGCCACCAAGACACACACATGCCCTGAGATTTACTATGAGGAATTGGCGTATGTGACTACGGGGGCTAGCGAAGCAAGCCTGACATCTGTAGGGCAGGCAGTCAGGAAGGGAAGAGTATAAATAGGATGAAAGTCTAGGAACATGGGCCAATGCTGTTGTCTACAAGTAACACTGTTTCTCACTGGAAAAAGCCATAGAGCTTTTCTTTCTTTCTTTTTTTTTAATTATGTTTATCATTAAATCATAGCTGTGTACAATAGTGGAATCAAGGGGTGCAATGTCTTACCCATACAATGTTAACTATTTTCATCAAACTGATTAACATAGCCTTCCTGGCAATTTCTCCGTTATTATATGAAGACATTTGTATTCTGCATTTAGCAAGGTTCGCCTGTTCCCTTCTAAGATGCACTGTAGGTGTGGCCTCACCAATTACC
>CAUYON010102883.1:0-39269 GCA_963573935.1 Arctocebus calabarensis | reverse complement strand
CTTCACTTTACACTTAGGACTAAATGTGGAACCCCCATTTCCTATGCCTAGGTCAATTTCTTGTGAATTTCCTAGGCCTCATTTCCATGAATGGACTGTATCCATTCATTGATACATTCATTCACCTTGCCCCCGGTGGAAGGAACTGTATTCATTCCTTTCCTGTCCAAGGAACCCATACACCTATATATACCCTGAGACTAAAGGCCTAAAAGAGGAGACGGGGAAAGACCGGGAGAGCTTCTCTCTCCCCACTTGAATTCTCTCCCTCTACCAGGAGCATTAGTGTTTTCTGTATTCTTTTCTGTAAATAAATTCTGTCTTACCACTGGGGGGTGGGGGGGAATAATCTAATGAAGAATAATAAAATACATGTATTTAAAACAAAACAAAATACACTTTTCATGGACTTTTAATCTATTTTTTAATTATTCATTTATTTTCTGTAAATAAGCTTTTGAGAAGGTACAGATGGTACTTTTTTCTTCTGCTGCTATCTACTTAGCACCTAGGAAAAGACAGCATAATGCAGTTTCCTCAGGAAAACATTTATTGAATAAATAATTGGATAAATGAAATAAATCATATATAAAAGTAGAGATTATGCAGGCATTGAAATTGGAGCACCATTGCATCACTTCTTAGGGGTGATCTTTTCATGGAGGGGAGACTGCATGAACAATTATATAGATTATTTTGTACTGTGTATCTTCCAGAATACTTGCACAATTAATAGACACTAAGTATTTTACCTAATTGAAATATGCAGAATACTTTTTAGAAAATGTTTGGTTTAAAATATGTCCAGGAATCATATATATATACACACACACATGCATAGCTGGAAGGGACATCCACTTAAGCATATTTTTCAGTTAAAAGTTTTCAGTGTTTGTAAGAGGGCTTTATGTCTTCTCTGTACCTGCATAATGATCAAAGTGCATGTGTCTGCCTTTCATTCAGAATACCTGCACTCTAGATTCTTGCCAAAGATTACTACTTTAAATTCTCAGGTATATCCCCTCCCTTCCCCTACCTCTGCAAAAGATACTGTTTGAGAGGACTCCATTGGTCTTTGTTTTTCATTCTTTCCCAGCACTTAGCATAAATCCCCTCATACACAGTAGATCCTCCACAGAGCTCAACAGTTGTTGAATGGATGAATGAATGAGTACTGTTTGATTCTCACAAAAGTCAGTTTTCCCCATCAGTCAGTTCCAATGTAATAGTGAGTGTATGTCGTGTTTGTTTTTACATTCTTAAAATACTTCACTTAGGAGACTGGTCTCTATAATTCCATCCAGACTGTTCCAAAAGGTATCAATTCATCTTTTCTTATGGATAATTAGTACTGCATGTTATGCACATACCACATTTTATTAATCCACTCATTAATTGATGGACACATGGATTGATTCCATATATTTGCAATTGTAAATTGTGCTGGAATAAACATTCAAGTGCATGTATCTTTTTGATGGAAAATATTCTTTTCTACTCGGTAGAAATCAACCAGGAAGTGAGGAGGGAAACGGAGGAGGAACAAACACCTACCTAAGGGGTAAAAAGAACACTATTTGGGTGATGGTCACACCTATAGCTGTGGATCAGGCATTAAAAAAGTAAATCCATATAACCTAAAGTATTTGTACTACCTTAATATTTTGAAATATTATAATATTAAATTAAATTAAAAAACCAGTTTGTTGAAAAAAATACAATATAAATTGTCCTAAATGACATACCTTTTATTTTTTTTCTCTTGAGTAGGAAATTGTGACATTTTAGATTTATAAATCATATTCTTAAGCAAGGCCATCAAAGAACTCTAATCCTCATATAAATGTCTTTAATAAATTGTGCTTAAATAATGTATCCACTTTATAAAGTATAACTTGTAGAGTTTATTTATTGATACCTAGTTGAACTGAGCATCTAATTTCTGATTAGGTGGGAAATTCTCTCTCTTCTCTTAGAAGAAACATGTTGACCTTTTTTATATACAATTTTACTTTGAATACACATTAAAATAGAGAGAATATTGCAAAACATAATTCATTGCATGTAAGTTGATGTTAAAGATATATTCTAAGATCTTATGCCATATTTACATCCCAGCTTCAGAAGTATAACCTCCAAGTTCTATAATTTTTTTTTTTTGTTTGTTTGTTTTTTGAGACAGAGCCTCAAGTTGTCACCCTGGGTAGAGTGCTATAGCACTACAGCTCACAGCAACCTCTAATTCCAGCGCTCAAGCAAGTCTCCTGCCTCTGCCTCCCAAGTAGCTGGGACTACAGGCGCCCGCCACAACGCCCAGCCATTTTTTGGTTGCAGCCGTCATTGTTGTTTAGCGGGCCCAGGCTGGATTCGAACCTGCGAGCTCAGGTGTACATGGCTGGCACCTTAGCCTGTTGAGCCACAGGCACCAAGCCCAAGTTCTATAAATTTAAAGCTGATATATGCAAGGTTGCTTCATAAGGTACATGAAACCATGCATAAATTAGTATATCTTCCTCAATAAATTTATTCACTAGTAATTTAAAACAGTATTTTAATATTAAAACTAACACATATAGTTTAGAGAGTAGAATACAAAATTCATGTGAATTTTTAAGATAAAATATAGAGACTTCAAAGAAATTCTATACCTAGAGAAAGCAGCTGTGAGCTATCATTTTGGGACCCCCAGGAGTACATATTCTCCTCCTCTGAAGTCAGGAATTCTTTGGTGGCAAAGTTTGAGATGCATTGAACCAGTTTTGAAAAAAGCATAATCCCAGAACTGAAAAAGAGGTCCATTTAATATGGTAGAACTAAAGGAAAACCTCAAAAAGGGGAGAAGCCCAGAGTTCGTCAAGGAAGTGGGTAGGAAGAAAGCCTAAGTGAAAGATGAGAGAAATGAGAAAGGACAGGAAACCATGACCAGTCCCAAGAGCTTTGTAATAGCTCAGAAAGATGAATCTCTGAACAGAGAACATGACTCATCATGGAAGAGTTCATCCTCTTCAGGTTTAAAACCTCCACTGCTCCACCCTTACACCACCCAGACATAGGATTCCCTGACCTGGGACCCCGAGCATGGAGTCGTCACTGAATACAGTGTGAGATGGAGCTGGAAGATCAAGTTGAGTAACAATCCCACACCTGGGACCTCATGGTTCACCCTGCAGAGAAACAGGAGAAAAGGCAATTGTGGTACACTCAGGGATATGGTACTCCGATCCCTTTCTAGGAAGCACTTGCTGCCCAGATGTGAGAGGTCAGTCAGGCACACTTTCTCCGGTTGCCAGTCCATTAGCAGCTGTCTCAACAAAGGGAGCTGCCTCGCTCTGGTCACACCATTCCTTATCTGCAGACTGAGCCAATCAGAAACTACCACCAGTCATTTTGGCCCAACAAAGAGCAATTCTGACAGGCAACACACCCTCCAGAGCATGCATTTGGCAGAGATTTTGTTGGATCTATATGCAGTTTAGTTTGCCTTGCAGCCCAATCCTGTTTCCTCCCCTCCTCTCACAGTTCTCAGCATGAGCCTCTGTCTCAGCATGTGCTTCTGAATGGTCCAACTGTGATGGCTGGACATCCTGGCAGGGCCAGAGGCAGTACCTGCTGTTGGAATGCAGATCTTCACACACAGCAGAAAGGCCATGAATGAAAAGAGGGTAGAAACAAATTAATGGGAAGAGCTGTGTGGGACAAGGGAGCTCCTACTGAATTCCTTTTGAGAACCAGTGAAAGTATAATAGGTGGGACCAGGTTTATATGGCCAGGAGTAAAATAAACATAATTTCATCCTCTTCTCTTTAGTGCTTCTTCCCATAAACAGGGATCTCAAGTTTTTTACTTGATGTTAATATTGTGAGGGAAAGTTTCCTTGAATAATTTTCAGCCATACTTTTAATTTTACCCACTTCTGAAGTCAGCCTTCATACTAAGGGGAATCCAGTATTCCCCTTCCACATATTCTGATTCTCCACCTCACTGTCAGGACTGGACGCAGGCTTGGGCAGTGAAGTGTGGAGCTCTGGTGAGCCAAGCATGGTGGGCACCAGCAGTAGACAAGGTGGGCGCATGGATAGACACAGTTGAAGGGTTGATGATTTCTCTGACCTTAAATGACCCTAAGTAGCAGTTGTGCAGTATTTTGAGCAAGAGCAGATGGTCCGTGTAGATAGGAGTAGAAACAGATGGTATCTCACTGTCAGATTTTCTCTCCTGAGACCTGGTGCCTGTCATTGTATGCTTTATTCTGCTCTTTGGCATGCCAAAGGGAGTTTTTAAGAACTTGAATAGCCAGTGGCTCTCTCAGGATCTTGCTGGCCTTCTGCTAGGGTGGTGTGAGGTGGTTTGGCAAGGGATATGAGTAAAAGCTGTAGTTACAACACAAGGATGAATTTCAGCAGAAGTATAGTAAGCAATAAGCAAATCTCCAGGCGGTGAGTTAGATAAACCATGCTGTGCCTGTGTGATGTGCAGCAGTGACATGATCACAAGAAAGTGATTAGGCATGCAGACTCTGGGGCTCCACTCCTAACAATTTCACCACTATGGTGCAACCTTGGGCCATTTATTTAGTCTTTCTGTGTCTCATTTGAACAGTAGATATAATATTATAGCACCTACACCTTAGACGTTTGTGAAGATCAAATGAGTTAACACATAAAAATGCTTGCTTGCACAGATAAGGATTCAGGATAGATGGTCCTCCACTTTTGATAGGGTTGCATTCCAATAAACTCATTGTCATGTGTCAGTGTGGCTCACTGGGAGCTGTGGCTCCCTGAAACTGCCCAGCATTGCAAGAGAGTAAGCTACGGTATATCACTAGTCCAGGGAGAGATCAGTTCGTTCATTTATTCATTTATCTAACTGCTAGGATGTAATAGGAATGAGATGTATTTTTTAAAATATCAGAAAAAATGGAAAAATTGGCAGAATAGTAAAATAATATACTGTATTACTTAATTTACTGTATATACTTAATTTTAGAATGGTTATTATTTGGCCAAGAAAATTGGATGGGCAGTATAACAGCATTTTTCAAGTTTGACTGCATGCTACAATTAGTAAATGCTTTTTATTTCATTTTAATTCCACTTTCAGTGATTCTGCTGTAAATGAAGTGAGCTGTGGCCAGGGCATTGTAGGTTCTAAAACTTTCCTAGGTGAAACTAAAGGGCAGCTAGATTCTCCACCCACGCAAAGCAAAGAGAAAACCAATTAGTTTCTCATGACAATCATCAGTTTTCTCTTTTGAATATTATGATTTAATGCATCATAAATCCAGTTAACCAAGCAATCCAGGGGATCCTAATGGTAAGAAATTTTGGAGAAGCAATTGATTTATAAGATTCACAGTTTTATTTGGATGTAAAACATTAGTTCTCAGGAGATGTTTAGCTTTTCTCATTCCTTAGGCATAAGAGAAATTTTCCAGTGGGTCATCAGAAGGGAGATACTATGAGATTCATGAACAATATCCTCAAAACATCCTTTCAAAAACAATAGTAAATGTCACACAGCTGCTTCTGATTTATCACAGTGCAGGCAGAGGGCACAACACTGAAACAATATAGTTTTGATTTTCTGTAAGTATAAAAGTTCAAAGCAATGCCATTTAGACTCACAAATCCCTCATTTCAAGCAGGCATATATTTTTTAAATAACTTATTTGTTTTTCTGATTATAAAAGTAGAATATACACATAGAAAATTTACAAATATTGGAAAGGCAGTGAAAAGAAAATTAAAATAATCTGTGCATCAGTTAGGGCTTTTTTAATTGCAAGTACTAGACACTAACTCTACCTTAAGAGAAAAGGAATATTATTGGAAGAATGTCAACAACTTACAAAATCAACATGAACAAAATTATTGCAAGGAATAATAATAAAAGGGCTATCTCAGAATGTTGAAAAGAAGGAAATGCAATACCATTTCTGGGTGAAATGGCCTTACCTGCTATGATTGCCCCCACAACAGATGACACTGATGCAGGGCTTCTCAGATTTTAATACTCATCCACATCACCTGGAGACTTTCTAATTCCATAGGGCTGTGTGGGGCTTGAGAGGCTGCAGCAAGCATAGCATGGGAGCCACCAACAGTTACTCAATCAGACAAAGGTGAAGGGTTAGAAAGTTTTTCTGCATACAAGTTCTTGAGCTATTTTAGAAGCATGTTAATCCAACTCTCTTTAATTCAGTAAAGACAAGAAAGAAACAACTAATAGCCAACAAGTTTCTTGTTTTAGTTCCTAATGAGAGGGCGGAACTTGCTGAGAATCCTTGAGAATTTACAAGAAGGTGGCATTAATAGAAGAGAAGTAGGAAGGATTCAGAAAAGAACTTGATAGAAAGGTTAGACCTTAGTGGGAACAGGCTGATAGAAAAGAAGGCCAGGAATGAGAGAGGTCCGAGGAAGTTGCATACTCGTCACACAGACTGCTCGGTTTGTCCACCCTGAGACCAAAGTGGAGCAGTAAGTGTTTCACAGGAAAACTTGTAAGATACCAAAAAAGGCTTAAATCACAATATAGTCTCACAAGTCAAATGGGCTGTCACATTTGATGGAACTTATTATTGAGAGGTATAAAGGAGTAATTTTTAAAAATCTGCATAGAGAACAGCATGATTTTAAATTCCAATATGAATATTCAGCTATACAAAATGCCCTGGTAATAACAAGAGAATTACGGTATCTGTACTTCTGGAAAGTACAATGGTAGCCATTTATTTCAGTTGTTTGAAACTATTCAGGGGTGGTGCCTGTGGCTCAAAGGAGAAGGGTGCCAGTCCCATATGCCGAGGTGTTGGGTTCAAACCCAGCCCCAGCCAAAAACCGCAAAAAGCAAAGCAAACAAACAAACAAAAAAACCATTCAGTGCTTTTCTATTACCCTCAGGCAGAGGCTCGAATTTATTGTTTCACAAGCCCCTTCACAGTCTGGTCCCTTTGCATCTCCAGCTTCATTAACTGCCCTTCAATTCTGTCTCTATTTCTACCAGTATGAGCTGTTTCTGGTTCCTTGAATGCACTATGTCCTCTTGCAGTTTTTCGTTCTGTCTTTTCTCCTTTGTGTAATTCTCGGTGTTTGTTCAGATTTCATGGCAGTAATCATGATCCTCCTCTCAGATGTCTGGCTGCCTGCTTCCCCTCCTTTAGGTCTCACCTCCATCTTCTCCCATAGCTCTCACTTTCCTCATAGTAGCACTCATTACATTATGGTATAAACATGTCTTTATTTATCTGTACCCCAAACTAGACAGTATACTATAGGAACTGGGACCATGTTGAAATTCTCAATCATTTGATCAATATATATTTGCTGAGTACTTATTAATGTGCCAGACACTTTTCTAGATCCTGGCAATCAATCCAACAGAACAAAGTCATAGCCTTTATTTACTGTGGTTTATAAAAATAAAAAACAGGCTGGGTGTGGTGGGTCACACCCGTAATCCTAACACTTTGAGAGGTGTAGGCATGGATGGATTGCCATGAGCTCAGAGGTTCGAGACCCGCCTCTGAGCCGGACTGAGACCCCATCTCTAAAAATAAATAAATAAATAAATAAACAGATGCATAAGTTGATGAATGAACAAAGTTTTATAGGCATAGGATGTGTCAAAAACTAATCAAAAATGCTCATTAATGCAGTATTTAAAATGTGTCCTGTCCTCTTCAAGGGGCTATGGCTACTGAGGAGATTTTGTTTTTTTTTAAGACAATGTATGGTCGATACAACTGGTTTTGAAAATTAAATCTATATAAATAATGTGTCCCTCTAATCAAGATTTCAATCAAATTTATAAGTGAAAGAGACTAATAGATTGGGGAGGACACAAGGGCAACTTTACAGAAGAATTGAAACTTGAGTCCAATCATGTTTTGAGTTTCAAAACAAACTAAGTGTGACTTCAGGAAGGGAAAAACTCTTCCAGCCTGCACCAGAAGGTAAGAGGAAGGAAATTTAGTCTGCGTGCAGTTCTCTATGTTGACTGACCTATTCATTTAGTAATCACACACTGAGCCTCACTCTGCACATTCACGGTGTGAGTACTGAGGAAGGATGACCCAGGTGAGCAAGTGCAGATGTGAACCCAGCCCTGTTGGAACACCCTACCCCATATAAATGGCAGGGGAGGGATTCCTAATGTCACACCAGCAAGGACTCTAATCAGGAAGGGAGTTTACAGAATTTGATATTGTTACTCCTCCTTTAAATATTTCCTCAGTGAACTTGGCAGCCCATAAAGACAGTGATTGTCAACTGGTGTGCCATAAAACTTCTTAAAGATCATTCATTAAATCATTTTCGAAAGAAGTTCAAAGCACAGTAAGTATATTCATTTTTTTTTTTTTACTCTTTTGTGTATCAATATTATTTAAGTGTGCCATGGAAGTTTAACCATAGGTTCAAGGGTGCCATGAGATAAAAAAAGTTTGAAAACCTCTGCTATGAGCCATTTGAGATATGTTCGTCACCACAACTCTTTCTTGACCTTTACATTTTTTAAAAGATCAAATGGCACATTGGGTTTTACTTTGTGTGAGTACAAATTTCCAATCTTAAAGTTATTTTTAAGTTTGAGACCAAGGGGGAAGTACCTTTTCATCTGCAAAGCATTTGGTTTGGGTGGTGAGTTCTCTCTCTCAGGGTGCCTTTTTGATTGACCCCACTGAAATGCATTGAAATTGAGGGTTGACATACTCAATGTTCCAGGCTCCATCCAGAGATCACAACTCCAAAGATGGATCTTTCCTGAGTTTGTGTATTTGAGAACCAAGAAGCTTGCAGAGTGATGAAACAGGCATTCTGTGATAAGGCAGTCTGCATAAGTCTCCATTAAAATTACCTCATTACCAATTCAATTAATTCATACAATATACGAATAATTTTATCCTCATTTTAATTCGAACCAGAAAATGTTTTCAGATGTGTTTGATTCAACAATCATCTTCCTCTAATTTTTCTTTTATCAAAAAGGAAGGAAAAGGAAAGGATAAAAAGTTGAACTTATTCTCTGAAGGAGAACTCAGAGCTTTCCCGGTCAAATTTAAGGTATCTAAAGATAGCACCAGAAAGTTACTGTTAAAATGCAAGCATAGTAATACTAAAAATGAAAAGACATGCTGATTTAAAATATTGACTTTAATAGTGAAAAGGAAGTGATAGCTTTTGCCTTATCTACAAGAGGAGCTAAATTTTAGCCAAGTGACCATATCTCCATTGTAAAACTGCACAAAATGTGGCATTCCAATCCCATGGAAACCATATCTAAGAAATGTATTATTGATGTCCTGTCCAAGTCATCATTTCACCAGATTTTTTTTAAATGCTAGACAATTGAGTACTTTGACAAGAATTCCAGGTCACTTCCTCAGACCCCTACAAGATCTCTCCCCAGGCTACATAATCACAGTTGAGATAAGGAGAATACAAGTGATTAGATGTCTGATTTTCTTTTCATGTGTTTCAGCAGGGAACAATTGTGTTGCCAGTAAGAAGCAATGGTGCTTAAAATCAATTATGAAGACAAAGAGCCTTCCAGCTGGCTGAGATGTCCAGAAAAGTTGTTCCTCAGTGAACTTAGCTTGTATCAAGTACCTCCTTGCTTAGCCAGGGAGCAAGTTAAAGCCATTAGCTCTGGCAGAGTGCACTGCTTGAGAAACCAAATTCCCCTGTTGAAATAGTCGTTATTGATTACAGGTACTTTTTGTGTATGGCAGTATTTTCAGTTTGCGTGTGGGAATGTGGGAGAGGAGAGGAGGAGAATGGAGAATGAATGGCAAGGAAAGGAGTATTACACAAAATTGCAGCTTTTCAGGAATTTGGTAATATATTCAAACTGTATAATGTCCAATGCAGCATAAAATCCTACAATGTTTTTCTATGTTTTCTTTTAGTCAATACAGAAACTCCACTCCCACCCATGCCTTGGACCATCTCTTTCTTCTCCTCATTCAGGGTCCATGGGCTGCATTCCCACATTCCTCTCTCCTTCCTCCATTTGCTTGCAAATGGGCATCTTCTCTTCTTAGGCTAACCCGACTGTGTTAGTTGTCAGTCATTGTAATACTCTGGTTGAAAATGAATTTTCTATTTGATGGTATAATTAACAATGGTTATATTTTAAGCATCCAAGTTTTTTCTCTTAGAAAACCTATAAAACCTATAAAAAGAGAATAAAACAAATGATAATCTGAATGCTATCTACCATTTCCCTATCTGGTAGGTATAAAAGGAGATACTTCATACCCTATGAGAAGTATAGGTTTTCTAGAGGACCCATTGATACCAGGCAAAGGAGAAGGGAGGTGGGTATCATATTATGTACTAGTCCCTGTGTGTCTCTGCAAAGTGATGCATCCTTCTCCTCCAGAGAGAGGAGAAACAAAATTCTTCCAGCAGAACCAACAGGTGTAACAGCAAGAACAGAAACTGAAATGTTATCCTATCACCTCAGCTGCCATGGGTGGGCACAATCCATATTTTTGCAAAAACATCCTGGAACCAGGATAGGTTTCCAATTCTCTATAATTATGTTGCAAAAATTCAAATTTTTATTTCTGACATTGTATTATCTCTGCTCTACATTATAAAGACACTGCATCATTTTTCTGTAAGTATAATAGATTTTATTTAATTTAGGTCACAATCTTTTGACCAAAGGAAGAAAGAATATTATTCACATAGTTATTACTTAAGTAATCTTAAAAGAGTTTACCTTGAGGACCCTGAACATGATGGTTATTTGTTTTGGTGGACTTGCCCTCTGGAGGAGACTCTAGTCTCTGAAAGTGGAACAGAAGAGTAGAAAGAGCCTCCAATGTAGGATGGCTACAAGTTTATTATGCAAAAGAAATCAGACCTTTAATATGGTTGAGATTAGCTTCCAACTGCCATAGTCCTGTATTCTATTATTGAAACATGGCCTCCTTTGCTACTCTGATTTGCTTTAGCCTAGGTAAATGTCAGGTGTCAGGAAGCAAAGGAGATGAAATTCACCCTATTATCCATACATTTTCTCATCTAATCCTAAAATAGCTAGATGAGGTAGATATTATCATCCTCATTTTACAGATGAAGAAACTAAAACTTAGAGTTTAAGGGATTTACCTTTGGTCACATAGCTAGTAAGTGGCAGAACCATGCTTAGAAGCTGGGTCCTTTCCCTCCAAATCCTATGTTCTTAACCACAAATTATAGTGCCTCCCAGTTCAGAAAGATATATTCATTCCTTCATTGCTTTGTTCATTCAACTTAACTTCCATTTTTAGTGTCTACTATGTACCAGTTAGTATAATTTGGGAAATACGTAGCACAAACCTCATGATATTTCAGGGCATAGAGAGTGCCTCTTGGACTCCAGAAAGACAACAAAAGACTTTCAGGAAAAAAATCCTGGCCACACTCATGCACCATGGAAGACAGAGTCCTCGAACCCTTCAGGAGACTCTAATGTCATGCTTAGTTAATCAATTTGTCCCAGAGTAGACTAAAGATCTCACACTAGAAAAATGAGTTCATGTATAAAGTCCACTTCCCCCCTAGACTTAAAGTATACACACGATTAAAAGCTGTTGTCTGTACCTGAGTGAGAACAAGGGCTCTTTGGAGATTTCAGGGTTATGCAGGTGGAGGCTCTCTCTGCTGCTTCCCAGCCCTGTCACCTGGCATCTGAGTCCCATAAGCAACAAGTTCGAGAAAGATAAATTGAAGAGGGATGTTTTTGTTCTCCACGTCCAGGTGTGGAGCAGCTGGTAAAGGCCAAGGGACCCCAAAGCTATAAGCAATAAATTCTGCTGAAACTCTGGCCACTTCACATCACTCCGGATTTCTCACATTAATAATCACTGCTCTGAGCAAAATGGAAGCTCAGGTGTGTTCTGTCACTTTGCTTTCCAACATATCCAAATAGTCACCTGGTTTAGATTCACAGAGGAGTCTTGAAAAATGACAAGCAGAAAGCTGTGATTTATACATGGAGTGGCAAAGTGCCTGGAAGGACAACCTCAGTTAAAGTTGTTTCACAGTCTTGGTTAGAAGCTACAAAGTCCAAAGAGTTAGGAATATCCTAAACACACACACACACACACACACAACATACACACTTTCAGAGCTAAATATTCAAACATCAATTGAGCTTTTTCAATTATTGGCATTAACTCGATGTTATGAGGCTATGTGCTGTAGTATTAGTTTACATGCTTTTCAAAAATTTTACAGGCAAAAATAAGGGAAAGAGAAATTACAATTTATGTAACAAAATAATTTTGCTATTTAGCTGCACTGAAAATTAAACTGTTGTAAATGTGCAATTAATTAAAAAACATGTATTGATGCATTTCAAGTATGTCCTTTATGAAAAATTATTTTGCCACATCTGGATATTCTTAATCACATGCATCTCTGATATAAATCTAGGGACATAGATATAATCTTTTGGGGTGTAGATTCTGGGGTTTTTTTTTCTTAGTTTATGACTGATGAGCTTCTGTACTTAGGCTCTTCAAAAACATACTCTACTGGCTTTTGTGTTAATTTGTGATCAGCTGAGATGTAGTCAGAATATTCCCATTTGAATTAAGCAGATTTTGACACTTTACTCAATATATTTTTCTCTTTTTGTATATTCCTGAGAGAAGAGAAACTCCCTGAGACAACTATTTTTTTGCAAGTGAGGCTGGAGTTCAATAAATTGTATGTGTTCTGAATATATAATTGATGAACAATAGGTCAGAGAAAATCAAGATCCAACCATATTGTAGCCATGCACCTCTGATCACTATACTTATTATTTTCAAACCTGTACCTAGAGATTAATAATACCACATTAGTGGTTATTAAACCACCACTTGTTGAGCAATTGCTAGTTTGTTTGTTTTTGTAAAGAAAGGGTCTCACTCTGCCACCCAAGTTGGGATACAATGGCATGATCACGCTCACTGCAGCCTTAAACTCTCAAGGTCAAGGGCTGAAGTGATCCTTCTGCTTTGGCCTCCCAAAGTGCTGGAATTATAGTTGTGAGCTACTATGCTTGCCACTGTGTAAGAAATGTGCTAACATTTCACTAAATCTTTATTACCACTCTAGTGTCATTTTATCCATAAGGAACCTGAGGCTTTGAACACTTATATAACTTCCCTAGAATTCAAATGTTAGTATGTAATGAAACCAGGGTTTGAGCTTAGTTGATATCACTCCAAACCTCATGCTTGTAGTTTCTATGTCATTCTACCTCCAAAAAAGTCAACAGAGAGAAAAGCCTCCTGGTTATTAGTAAGACGTGAACATGTCCATATCTGTTCTCCTCCACTGCTACCTCTGTCACTTAAAATCTTGCTCCTTTCCCTTGCCCTCCCTTGCTGTATATAAAGTCAGCACATTGTGCCCCATGATTGCACCAATGTACACAATTATAATTTAATAAAAATTAAAAAAAATTAAAAAAATTAAAAAAAAATCTTGCTCCTTTTTGAAGGCCTGTCCTTCGTAGCTTTGAAGGTTTGTGAATTCTTAGGTTGTGAATTCAAATTCAGTTCTGTCTCCTTCCTTGTGTGATCTGAAATGGATCTCTTACCTGCTATGAATCTGTTTTCTTACCTAGAAAATGAGAATAATAATTCATACCTTACAGAATTGAGGAATCAGTTACAGAATTGTTGTGAAGAATGAATACGGAGTGTTCTCTCCATGACAAGCAAATAGTAACTTCTGAATAAATGTAGTTCCTGTCTGCCACTTGGGTCGTAAAGGCTACTCTATCTTTCAGAACTAAAACTCTTTTCATTCTCCATGGTCTCATAGACCATTGTTAAATCCTCTCTTATACAGATATCATGGTTATTTAGTGGTGTTCCTTTTCCTCAACTAATTTGTAAAGTATTTGATATCAGAATTGACTTCTTATAACCAACTATGTTTGCTTATACACTTTGGAATGGGGAATGGTACATTATTTTTATTATTAAAATTCTGGCATAGAAATTCAATCAGAGCAGAAAAGAAACAATGGAAACAATTCTTTGAATATTTTAAAAGTTCAATTGGTCAACATAATCAGAAAATTGGAAGTTTAATAAAAAGGAGTTAGAAATTGATAAAATATGCATAGGATTATAAATGAACTATGAATAGCCTTGCTTCTAATCACAGATACAATAGGTCACTTTGTAATGAAAATAACATCTGAAACAATGGTTATCCATTGAAATGAATGAACTAATTAGGTCATTAGACCATCGTGACGACCTGTGCATATTGCAAAATTATCCAACTCGCTGTATGACTGACATTAATACCAAACTACATTGTGACATAAAGCATTGCAAAGGTCACCAGCTTGCTTATATCACCCAAAGGCACTGGTTTTTAGGATGAACTAAAATGAAGTTATATAGGTAAATTTTCATGGACCCATGAATAATCTTTTTCTCAGTGATTTAGAGAATGTGGGGAATTGTCCTCTTTATCATAGAAATAATCAAGGAAATCCAGGATTAAATATTTTTAAAAATCTGAGTGCTCAATTTTTGAAAGAACAATAAGCAAATTAAAAAGAGAAACTACTTTTGAATTCTTAAAATCAGAAATGTATAAGAGAGTATAAAATAGTGCTATTTTGTTAACCCAAACACTGTATTATGGAATATGGTTGAACTCAAGGAACTCAGTCTTCTTTCAATTATGCTTAAGAAAACAAAACAACAAACAAAACTTAACCAGAAACTCTGCTGAGAAAATAACAACACATCAAGAACCATGTTTTAGGAATAACAGTAAAAATAGTGTAATAACCTCTTTACCCATTCAAAATTAGAACCCTGCAAAAATAACCCAGGTGACCTGAAAATGCATACTAAGTGATCTTCAGTGGAATCACTCACTCATTTATTCACACATGCATTTGTTCACCTATTATGTTCATCTATCCATTTATGCACACATTTGGGTTAGCATTTACTGAGTGCATGTGCAACTTGTGCTAGATACTAAAGATATTTCCAAGGTCACTGTCCTCATAATTTAGTGGGGATTCTAGGCATATAACCAACTAATTATAATACACAATTATTCACTGGCAGTTGAATAAGTTGGCCTGTGGCAATCAGGAAAAGCCTCTCAAAGACTTGAAATTTTAGGTAGGTTCTGATAGGTAATTTGGTGGGAGAGAGGGTTTTCACCAAAAGGAGAAGGAATAGGTCAGAAAAGGCTATCTCAGGCAAAGTACAAAATAGCTTGGTGTATTTGGGAAATAACAACCTAGCTATATAGCAGGCTTCAACCAGGGATGTTAGGAGAGAAGGTTAGAAGATTAGTTTAGCAATACTCTTTTAAGAGTCTTGGTCCAGGCTAAGAAGCTTGTAGGGCTTTATCCTTTCAGCAAAACAGGTGGTATGTTTTTAAGAGAAAAAATATTATAAGAAGATTTTTATTTTAAAACAATACTTGCTGAAGTGTGCAGATTGAATTGAAAATGGAAAAAAAATCTAGGGAAAGAGACAATTACTAAATCCAGTAACAAGATAAAACCTGGATATATCTACAAACCTAATATGTGTGCAAGGGAATAACTATTCTTCAAGTTCCTCCTTGACTGCTTGGCTGGTTTCAATGAACCAGGTATCATTTGAGAGCTTAAAATTAGTTGAACAAAGGTTTAAAATTAATCCATATAAGGCAATTAATTAAAGCTGATGAAGCTGTTAAAATAAACTTTAGATGAAAATACATTAACTGAAATGTGTTAAGTTATAATTCACCATAAAAGATATTCACAGAGTAAGTGATGAGATGGTAGATGATAACAAAATGCCCTATTTTAGCAGGGGAAAAAACTTGCTCAAAGTAAAGTATTATCATTGACTCTTAGCAGACTTTGTTTTTAAAACTTAAATTTTCTTTTTCATTTGAAATGCTATAATAAATAATATAAATACAGAGATTTAAACATAAATCCAGAGAGAACAAATTATTATTAAACATAAATAAGGAAAAAAATATCTACATAAAAATGAAAATTACTGTATCCAAAGGGAGTAAGTTCAAAGAAAGAACTTTAAAGTCACTGTTCTTTGGAGATACTTTAGTGGGAAATAAATCCATGGATTGTACTGACCTGGGAAAAGTGCTTCATTTTTGAATATCAGTGATAGGGTAATATTGATTGTACAGAGTAAATTAGTGGGTAAACTAAGGCAATCAAGTTATCCAGACCAGGAATTTTAAACTCTTCTGCAGGAACATTATCTGGTTGATCAGAGGTCCCAAAGCCATGGGGACAAATAAAGGGCTGGGGTTGTCATCTATGCAATATAACAAGTATATAACAAACAAGGGAAGGTTGTTTTAGAGAAAGAAAAAGTAAAAGATAAGCAACAGCAGCAGCAGCAACAGCAAAAACAACAACAACAACAACAAAGCAAGAGATTGCTGAACACTGAAAGAAGGAAAAAGGAGAGTATGCTTATATGCTGGGCCAGATATCTTCTGCCCCCTGGATCCTATGAGCTTTTCTTGTATCTTTGCAATATATTTTGAATATCTGTTCAATATTGTTTGAGTGAGTTTACCTTTGAAGTTAAGTAACCACTAATCATGACATACATGTTTCCTATGTCAACAATGAAATTGTATCCCTGGACAACAAATTATTTTGAAGGTCAATATACCAACAAAATGTACAACCTCACCCTTCTAGCTTTAGTTATAAAATTTATGAAATTTTAAGTGTAATTCTTAGATTTATCTACCAGAGCAAAGAATGTCTCAGTTTTTTTCATCCATCAGATCAAGAGAGGCATTAGGAAAATCCAAGCTATTTGCCTGCTTTTTCAACTGAGAAGCAACATTTAATACAGTGAATACTGTGAAAGTTTGACTCATTATTTTGTAAACAGAAGAGGATCCCAGGAAGCTTTCACTAAATCTTTGGGAAATCCCCTTGATAGTTTTTCATCATTTTTCTATCCAATTTTGGATAGCCAACACAGTTCTGGGATTAACTGGGTCCTGGTTTTGAAAATAACACTACTTAAATTCTTTTGTATAAGGAATAATAGATTTCTAAATATCCCTGGAAAATAAAAATCAGACTTTGAAGTTAAACCCTAAATAATAAGTTAATATTTATCCACATGTTTATATTCTTTTGGCTTCCAAGAAACATATGAATCTATACAGAGGTATGGCTACATTACGGTCACACAAGGGATATTGAACAAGAATTAGTAGGGAAATATATTACCTCCCATGAGACTATAACTGCTGTATACATTTTCTTACTTTCTATACCTAGAAAACCTTTCCTGGCCCACAGTAGATTCTCTATAATAAAATTTGACTCCTGAACAACACAGATTTGAATTGCATGGGCCCAGTCATACACACATTTTTTTTTTCAATAAAAGTTACACTGGTGTGCCTGCCTCTCCTGCCTCCCTCCCCTAAGACAGCAAGACCAGCCTTTTCTCTTCTTCCACTTCTTCAGCCTTCTCAACATAAAGACCATGAGTATGAAGACCTTTATGATGATCCACTTCTACATAATGAACAGTAAACATGCACCTGTATTTTCTCTTCCTTATGATTTTTAACAGCATTATCTTTTCTCTAGCTTAGTTTTTTGTAAGACCACAATATATACCCACAATATATACACAATATATACAACATACAAAATGTATTATCTGACTTCATGTTTTGGTAAGGATTCTAGTAAACCCTAGACTATTAGTAATTACATTTTGGGAGAGTCAAAAGTTACATGAAAATTTTTGACTAATTGAGGGGTCAGCATCCAATTCTTAAGTTGTTCAAGGATCAATTGTACTTGTTAAATGAATAAGTGAATACAAGAATAAATAAACAAATCTGCAATACTTTTTGGTACCATTTTCTTAGCACTTAGTATGCCCAGTATCAGGAATGGATAAATGGCTGGATGGATGACTGAAAAAACGTCTTAGTTTCTCAAAGAATAAGCACTACATTGTTCACCTGTAGTTACAGACTTACTGTAGCTTATTAAGGAAGTGGAAGGTTTAACAACCACCCACAAAAGCATAAAAATCTCCCTCGAACCCACCATATAATAAAAAGCTGCAGCTAATAACTTACCACCTAGTAGTGGGCCTCTGACAGGAGAATTGCCCTCAACCATTCTAAACATAAAGCAAAACATCTCCTGCATGTAATTGTAGGGAGGAGACAGGGGAGCCAGAAATAAAGCAAATGCCGGCGGTGAAGAACTGTCTTCTTCAATCAGTCCTAACAGAGATTCGTATTTATTGCTTGTTATAAAAGTTTTATTACCCTTTTTACAACTCTAGCTGTCCAGTGTTTGATTTAACCTGAAAACATGCTAGTAATTTGCTCTTTGGTACGTACATATTTTTCAAGATATAGAAGTAATGGCCATGACTTTACTGTTCTTCTTTTCTTACATCGATCAGTGCATTAGAATGAAAAGTGCAGGGCAGACACAAGATATTGAGGAAAGACCTCACCTCTGTCCGGTAAGAGAGTATCCTATTAGATTAATTTTAGACAGCTAGTGCTGGGAAATTATCTAAGTCGAATATAAGGTGTATTGCAATTTTCTATATGCAAAGTTACCATGAGCTATGGAAACCATAAGTCATATGCATATTTAAATAAAATGTTGAGGATCATATAGGTGTTGATTTTGCTGCACTACTGGAGAAATATGCACTAGTGAGTCTCAAATAGGCAGATCCATACAAGAAAAATATTTCATCTCTTTCCTTTTTAGTAGGCCATCCACACATATCATGTACCACCCTGAGGTCCGAGTCCTCTAGAGATTTCACTTTGACTTTGATTTAGAAATGATATTAAGGCATAT
Source organism: Arctocebus calabarensis (assembly GCA_963573935.1). Lineage (NCBI taxonomy): Eukaryota > Metazoa > Chordata > Mammalia > Primates > Lorisidae > Arctocebus > Arctocebus calabarensis. The sequence continues at coordinate 20,399 of CAUYON010102883.1, read as the reverse complement.
GTTTTATTAGGTGCTACTGCATGCTTGTATCCCCGAATGAGAACTTGATTTAGTATTGCTCCAGAGAAACATTAATTATTAATAATTATGGAATTTGATTCACTCTGAGAGAAGAAACTAGAGTGTTTAAATGTAATAGAAAATAAGCAATATATAGCGAGTTCTTTTGTGGGATTCGCGCCCTGATTTTATTGAAAACTGAAAAAATTCTAAGAAGAACTTCCCTGTTTTTTAAATATTCATTAGTTTAAATGTGATTAAATTAGCTGTGTGCTCTGTGAGTGTGTTGCTGCCCAAGGAACCCTTTGGGTCTGGGGAAGAGACTAATGGGAAACTATAAAGCTCTTGGAATAAACAGGAGTGTAAATCATTCATGGGTTCAGTCAGTTCTAACCCCAAGAATGTACAGGCTTGGGAAAGGATTATCTAAACAATATTTCTTTTCCAGGCCACTCTTCAGAGAAAACAGCTGGCTTGAATTAAAAGGAATTATTTTAAAAGGACCTAAATAGAAATGTTTTGAGCACCTTACCAGATTCAAGTCAGAGAGGAAAGAGGAATGTGTTTCACCATGTTCCTTTATTTCTCCCTCTTTTGCTTTCCTAGAGGAAAGGGGACAGACAAAAAATATTACTTAGATTGCTTTAGCTATTGAAGTTTTAGGTTTTTAGTCTAATAATATATGACAGATTTACAAGACCCCACTAAATGATACAGCTATACTTCTCGTATCCAACCATTCTGAAATCATTGTCTGCATTGAAAAGGCATAAAAAGCAAATCATTTGATAAGATTATAATAAAATACCAATATTGTACCTAGGCAGTCTTCATTTATTTATTACACATTGAATACATCTGGGAAAGTGTGGCATCAAATAACAGGCTTTGTCTAAGCCCTGGTTTGGCACACTTGATATAATAAATGGCTATGACTGCCAACCAGCAAATGAAGTTAGTGGTTTAAACTATGACTGTATGAGTTTAAAACCCAGGCAAGAATGGAGGAGGTGAAAGGTGGTAAGGCAAAAACATCTGTTTTAACAGGCTAGAAATTTTCTAACAACTAACAAAGCTGAATTCCTCCACACCTTCAGATCCCTTGAGGCAACACCGAGGTTAGAGTTCATTGTGTTTGGAATGTAAGGAGATTATTATTTTGAAATGGCTTTTCAAAAGCAGGGTTAATACTATATCCTTTTGTATTCCTGAAACTGAGCAGTAATGAAATTCCACATTGTAGACACTGCATGTAGTTCTGGTATCTTTTTCATCCTGAGTTCTCACACATTCAGTGCCACATTGTTAATAGCACTTCCTGTCTTCTGCTTTCAATTAGCCTGAGTTACGGGTCGATGTTCCTGGAAAGAGACACCTTGTTAAATTCAAAGTAGCTGTAGTTGTAGCTCTTTATCAAGCTGCAAATAGGTCTGCTGAGGTTGTATGGTAATAATCTGAGATATTTTGAAAGAAGTTGTTTATCTCCCTACTATGTCTGAGACTATTTAATCAGTTTAACAGACATTCCACTGAATAAACATTAAGAGCCATTTCCTATGACCATGGCAGCTAAGAATACATCCCAGTTTCATTGCTCTGCACCAAACAAAGAGAGCTTTGGGATTTGAGATTTAAGCCCTGGATTTACAATGCACTGATGTTTGTTATACCTATTAATGACAAAGCTGTGTGATTTAATACACAATGGTAAAACATTTATTTTATGAACACAGTTGAAAATTGGCTTCCAAAAATAACATGACAGGTGGATTTTTGCCTGAGAGCTGAGGGAAGCTGAGAGCTATGTTGAGATAATTGTCCTGCTCTGAATTAGCAGATATCCTTCAGCTGCCTTCAGTTCTCCTTATCTCTAAGAACCCAACAGCAGGAACCAAATCTACTTTATCTGTCAAGTTGCTCAAAAGCAAACACCAGGTAAGAGAAGAAAAAAAGGGATAGTGTAGCATGTCTTTGCCGAAAAACTTCCAGTTAAAACTCAAATTTAACTAAAAAATGGATTCTTCCTTTGAAAGACAAACTTCAAATTCCAGGAAAGCTTTATATAACTCAATAGTCAGTAATTATTAAGTATTATTTATTAACCAGTGGTGCACATCAAAATTATTCCATGAAATTTAAAATCATACCTTCCTTAGTAACAGTCCTAAAGTTGTAGCTCAGGTTTCCAATTGTTATTACATACCCTCAAGGTGAAGCTCATGTGTCCCTAAACATTGTTTATTCTTAGGTTATTTAACAATTGTGATTTTTACTAATAAATGCCCTTTTATATCTGTTGTTACACTTAAATCAGGTCTATTTCTGTTTGGTGACAAGCACAAACTAGAATTAACCCAGCCAAAGATAATACATCCAAAATATTTGAAATGAATGCTCTGAGTCAGGACCCTTTGTCCTGGTAAATTATGAACAAGAACTTCCATAATGTCAGGGCACAGAATTTGGTAGAATCCATAAACAGATTCTAAGCAGAAAGTCTCCACAGAGCTAAATCAGCACCAGGGACAGCACTAAATCAGCACCAAGGACAGCACCAAACGCACTGGAGACGTTCAGTTTTCAGGGGCCTCACAGGTCATTTACAATTATTGAGTCACGCTTGACTCTGGTACAAATATGCAGACCTTGGATGTGCTAAAACAGAAGTGTTCATTACATGTAGAGATTTTTAAACCAAGGCACATGCCCTATTCAGATTCCTACTTCAGAAGCTCTGCAGTAGATAAAAGGACAAGTATACATTTCATAAATCTTCATAAATGGATGCATCGGTTGTGTACCACTGAATAATGAGGACTTGATTCTGTGATCCTCAAACTTGGACATGCATCGTAATCACCTGGAGGACTTATTAAGCTTGGATCTCTGAACTCCATCCTCTGAGTTTCTGATTCAGAGGCTCTGGGGTGAGACATAAGAATTTGCATTTCTAATAAGTTCTGATGCTGCTGGTTTGGAAAGCACACTTTGAGAACTGCTGACATAAATTATAATTATAGGTTACTGCAGGCTCAGCTCTAAATTGAATAACCTGCCTTATTTGCCAGGGAGATCTTTGTTTAGGTTCCAAATGTAAAATCATGTTATCTTAGCAACTTTGTGATATATTTGAAAGAATTCTGGGATCCTCGGGGGTCTTAAACTCCCTATTATTTAATTACTGAGCCTTCCAGCTTTAGAAAATTATAGAATACAAACAGGCCAACCAATGTTATTCTGACAGTAGGAATCCTAATTAATGAGGTTTGTCATGAAGAATTGTCCTTTATTAGTTTGATATGAAGGTATGACTGGTGTCTTACCTGATCTTACTTTTATCACTACCTCATTCTTATGGGTTTAATTTTGCCTCCCTCTCTAAAAAAGGGATGTTTTAATCTTAAACCATGCAAAATGTTATCATATTTTTAAATAGCCTTTACAGATGCAATCAAGTTAAAACAGGCCATTGTGATGGATTGTAATCCTTATAAAAACGAGAAATTTGAACATAGAGAAGATACACATGGAGAGAAGATGATATGAAGATATACAGGGAGAAGAGAGCTGTGTGCCCAGATTATTATATCTTGAAGTCAAGGAATGCCAGGGATTTCTGGAAAATATCAGAAGCTAGAATATACAAGAAAAGATTCTCCCCTAGAGATGTCAGAGAGAGAAAGATCCTATGAGCCACTTGATTTAAGAATTATAACCCTCAAAATTACGAAATAATCTATGCCTGTTATTTTAAGCTACGCAGTTTTTAGTATTTGTTACAGCAGTCCTAAGAAACTAATATACCCATTGTAAGTAAACAGGTATCAGTAAACAGGTATTTATGTACTGCTTTATAGTTTAAAAAACACTCATACTACCACAGCCAATGTAAGTAGCTGAATGAGGGAGATTTTAGCAATGTGCTCATTGTACAGATGAGAAGTTGAGGCTTATGAAAGTTTGATGAGCTGACAAACACTGTAAGAAATAGGAGAGAGTGACATCAGCAATATGACGGACTAGAAGCACCTTGGCCTCAGCATCTATATTGAGATGAAAACAAAGGAGAGCACCAGAGTTCATCAAAGCACTAGCAGAAATTCCATATACCATAAAAGCTCAACATTGCTACATAAATAAAGGATGAGGACACGCCTCTTACACCCTATGCCCCAGTTTGGACTAGCTTGGAGCAAGAAGGAGTATCTCCCAGCTAGGGAAAGGTAAGCAAGAGATCCAAAAAGCCCCCATTATCATGATGGCCACCTACAGTTCTTGCCACTGGGGACTCCTGTAGTCCTCACAGGTGCTTAACTGAGCTGAGAAAACTTCCTGGAGTCCACACAGATGTGCTCCTCCCACAGAAGAAGCCCACACTATGCCTCATACCCTGTGGCCTGTGAAGCTACTGTGTTGTATACCATCATGAAACTGGTACCACCACTGGATTGTGGCACACCCCAGGGAAAGTAACCATGGCACCCTTGCATCCCTGAGGTTTGATCACTACTGCACCACTTCACACCTGATGACCTGCCATCCAGCCACACTTTATGTGGCCGAATTGCTGTGTTATACCTATCAAAAAGCATATGAGCTGACAGAGTCAAAGACCTCAGTTTTGCATTGATGCATGACTCAGAGTAAACCTGTGCTCCAAATCCCAGGAGCTGGTGACACTCTGAGCACCCATACCTTGGAACCTGGCATTGTTGCAGATACTTCTGTCTTGGATCAAACACCAAGAGGATTCTCCTCAGTTAAAACTCCTCATTGTGGAAAAAAGTCAGAATAAGAAAACTCCAAAATTCCTTGCAACTGAGGAAGCTAATAGCACAAGCTGCTACTGCCACAAATTCCTACAGCCAAGGCCATGAGTCACCCACAATAATCAGAGACATTGTTCACAGCTGAAAAACCTGGCACGGGGGCTCTGCCACTGTATCCACTTGTAATCAAAGCCACTACACTCTTCCCACTGGCAGCCTCAGACCCATCTGTAAGTAAAAGTCTTTCCCTGCAAAAAACACAATGTAAACTTTGGAAGATGTAACAGTTCCATTGGATGTAGAGATATCAATGTAGAGACTCAAAAGATAGGAGAAGAAAAGGAAATATAATACAACCCAAGGAATACATTAATTTTTCAATAATTTATCCCAAAGAAATGGAAATTTACAAATGATGCTACAAAAAAATTCAGCATACTATTTTAAGAAAGCTCAGTGAAATACAAGATATACAGGTAAACAATTCAATAAAATAAGAAAAGCAATTCATTATCTTTGGTGGACATATAATTTATACTGATTTTATTTTTATAAATCATATAAATATGGTAAATGATTAATCTGAAAATATATGCATTTGTCATGCGTCAATAAAAAATAAAATAAATAAGCAAAATTTATGATTAAAAAGTATTTAACAAAAATATAGGTATCATAAAAAAGAATCAAAAGGAGGGTGGTGCCTGTGGCTCAAAGGAGTAGGGTGCTGGCCTCATATACCAGAGGTGGCGGGTTCAAACCTGGCCCTACCCAAAAACTGCTAAAAAAAAAAATTCAGAAAGAAATATTGAGGCTAAACAGTTCAATGAATAAAATAAAAATGTTGCAATTCAGAGCATCAACATTAAACTAGATCAAGCAGAAAAGAGAATTTATGAATGTGAATGTAGGATTTTTGAAATAATCCATTTAGAGGAGTAAAAAATGAAAAAGACTGAAGTCCATAAGAACTAAGCGACACCATTATCAAACAAATTATTCATATTATGGGTTTTTCTGAGAGAAGAGAAATGGAGAAGGCACATGAAGTTTATTTAATGCATCGGTTTCTGGGGATTTTCCAACTCTTGGGAGAGATATCAATATCAAGAGTCACAAAGCTCAAATGTTTCCAAACCAATTCACCCCAAAGATGTCCTCAGTTAGAAATATTATGATTAAAATGTCAAACGCCCAAGAAAAAGAAAAAAATTTTAAAAACAGGAAGAAAAAAGCATTAAGTGACTGCAAAGGAAATCCCCATTAGACTATCACTGGATTTCTTGACAGAAACCTTACGGGCCAGGAGAAAATGGGATGATACTAAATGTTTTCAAAGTGTTAATGAAAAAAAAGAAACTATTGCACAGGAATTCTACACCCAGAAAAAGCTGTCCTTCAGAAATAAAAGAGAAATAACATCCTTCTCAGACTAGCATAGCTGGGGGAATTTATCACAACTAGACCTGCTTTACAATAAATACTTAAGGAAGTTCTTCATCTTGAAATAAAAAGATGATAATTATTATCATGGAAGTACAAAACTCTTTTGTAAAGGTAAGATCACAGGCAAATTTAGAATACTCAATTATTTTAATGTTGGTGATAAATCTTTCCACTTTCCAAGTATTAATTAAAGTCAAAAGTTAAAAAAATAACAGCTATAATAAGTTTTAAAGGAATACACAATAAAATGATGTAAACTGTGACCATAGAAATATGAATCATGTGTGAAGGATAAAACTCTAGAGTATTTGTATACAAATGAAGCTAAGTTATAAGCTTAACATATTCTATTATGACTATAAGAAACTTTATGTAAGTCCCATAGTAACACCAAGCAAACAAAGCAATGCCCCAATGAGAAATAGGAAGGAAACAAAACTTACCACTACAAAACACTACATTGTAAAGGTGGACCATATGCCTATCACATATGCCCCAACAAAGGATCCACAAAACAACTAGAAACAATTAACAAAACAGAAAGCATAGATTCTCATCTGTCAATAATAATATTAAATGTAAATGGATTAAATTCATCAATTGAAAAACCCAGAGTGACTAAATTAATAGAAAAAAAAATAAAATAAGATCTAATTATATACCACCTGCATGATTAAGAACACACATAGGCTAAAAATTAAGGGATAAAAGAGGGTATTCCATTCAAATAGTAGGCAAAATAGAGCAAGGGTGAATACATTTAATTTCAGATAAAATAAACTTCAAGTCAACAGCTGTTATGAGAAACAAAGATAATTATTTAATTATAAAGGGTTCAATTCATCAAGAGGATATATGGCAATTAAAAATATCTATGTACCCAACATCTACAGATATGAAACAAATATTAAAGGATCTGATGAGATATATAGGTTAAAATACAATAATATTATATTAAGGAGTTTCAATACCCTACTTTCAACAGTGTAATAGAACAACCAGACAGAAAATTATTCAGGAAATACTAGACTTTAACTGTAATTTAGACCAAATGGACTGAATAGATGTAAATAGAACTTTCCCTCCAACAGTAGCAGAATATATCTCTTCTCTAGTACACATGGAACAATGTCCGGCATAAATCCTATATTTGACTACAAAATAACTCTTAAAAATTCAAGAATTTTAAACTTATACTTGATATTATTTCCAACCTCAATGTGAAACTAGAAATCCACAACAGGAAGAATTTGCAAAACATAAAAATTAAAATTAAATAATATGCACCTGAACAACCCATGGTCAAAGAAAAACAAAAAGTGAAATTAAGAAATATATTGAGCAAATGACAATAGAAACACAATATATCAAATATGATATCTTTGCTATGAGATGTCACAAAAGTGATTCTAAGAGGGATTTTTATAGCAATACATGGCTACATTAACAAAAAAGACAGATCCCAAATAAATAGCCAAATATTACACATCAAGGAACTGGAAAAAGAAGTATAAACTAAACCTAGAATTGCAGAATTAAGGATATGATAAAAATAAGAACACAAATAAATCAAGTAGAGAATGGTTGGAAATGATAAACAAGTCAGGAAAGTTGCAGGATACAAAATCAATATAATAAAACTAGTAGCATTTATAAATGCCAACCATGAACAATCTGGAAAAGAAATCAAGAAAACAATCTCATGTACAATAGCTATAAAACATATACATACCAGAAATAAATCTAATCAAAGAAGAGAAAAATATACGCAAGGAAAACTATACAACTCTTATGAAAAATATTAAAGGAGACACCAAAAAAAAAAAAAAAAGCTGAAAGAAAAAAAGTAATGTTATTTCACGCTCATGAATTGGCAGAAATTATGTTGTTAAAATGATAGTGCTACCCCAAACTAATTTACAGATTCAATGTAACCCCTATGAAAATATGCTGACATACTTCACAGAAATAGGAAAAAAAAATCTAAAATGTATATAGGGCATGGGGGAAGGGAAGAGCAGACAGAGAGAGAAGGAGGGAGGGGGTGAGGGAAAGGAAAAGAAAAAGAAAAGAAAATAGTGACTAATTCTCACATAAATTGCATTTAATTTTGACCAAAGTATATTACTTGAACATTAATTTTTAATTTAACTTGTTAATATGTTGTTTCAGTTATTGCATGCCTATTTATACATGAAACATGTTTGTAATTTCCCTTTATAATAATTTATTTTTTCCAATTTTAATATCAGGTGTATCCAGATGAAGTAGAATGATTTTGAAGTATTTCTTCTTTTTCTATTGTCTATAAAATTTGGCCAGATATGTTTTCTGAAATTATCTTTTTTAAAAATAAATATTAGTTGTCTATTTTTTGAGACTTTGGAAAAAAAATAATAAGGAGAAGTTAACTGATGACTCCATCCTGAACCTCAGAGTCAAAGCATTCTATGGTAGCCATACTCTTATCTGACAATATGAATGTTACTTTCTTTGCATTATTATTATTATTGTTGCTCAATATTTCATTGCAGCAATCGTCTTATTTCTTTTCCTAATGTATTTATCTTTGTTCGTTCTTTGTGAGGTTTTTGTATCTAGTCCTTATCTTAAACATTGTTATTGTTATTAAATTTTAAGCCTTTTTAATTTTGTGAAGGCAAAAAGTGGAAACCAAATAAACACATGTATATGTACAGAGAAAATAAAAACTAAAATTTATTCAGAATACAAAAAGTCCCAAGTGGCCACAAGCAATCTTGAGCAAATGAACAAAGTTGTAGACATTATCCTACCTGACTTCAAAATATACTGCCATTCGATCCTACAATTCCTCTACTAGGTATCTATCCAGAAGACCAAAAATCACTTTATAACAAAGATATTTGCACCAGCATGTTTATTGCAGCCCAATTCATAATTTCTAAGTCATGGAAGAAGCCCAAGTGCCCATTAACCCGTGAATGGATTAACAAATTGTGGTATATGTACACCAAGGAATATTATGCAGCCTTAAAAAAGGCAGAGATTTTACCTCTTTCATGTTTACATGGATGGATCTGGAACATATTCTTCTTAGCAAAGTATCTCAAGAATGGAGGAAGAAAGTATCCAATGTACTCAGCCCTACTATGAAACCAATTTAAACTATAAAACCCAATTATAGGCCAAGAATATGGGGGAAAGGCATAGGGAGGGGAGGGGAGAGAGGGTATTTGGTGGGACTACACCTATGGTGCGTCTTACAAGAGTACATGTGGAATTTACTAAATGTAGAATATAAATGTCTTAACACAATAACTAAGAAAATGCTGTGAAGGCTATGTTAATCAGTTTGATGAAAATATTTCAGATTGTATATAAAACCAGCACATTGTACCCCACGATTGCATTAATGTACACAGCTATGATTTAATAATATATATATAATGACCAAAGAAATACAAATAAAAAAATATATACTTCAAAGCTATCATACCAAACCAGCATTGCAGTGGCAAAAACAGATGATTAGAACAGAATTGAGGACCCAGAAATACATTGAAATACAAATGGTCAACTACCTTTAGATAAAGCCCCCAACAGAACCTAAAAAGAAAAAAATAGTCCTTTTCAATAAATGGTGCTGGGAAAACTTGACATCCATATGAAAAAGAATAAAATTGAATCCCTACCTTATATTTTGTGAATGGATAAAATTCACTCAAACTAAAACAGTGTTTCTTGTTTGATGAAAACATTTCAGATTGTATATGAAACCAGCACATTGTACACCTTGATTGCACTAATGTACGCAGCTATGATTTAATAATAATAAAATAAAATAAAACAGTGTTTTTTTCCCTTCTATCACTCAACAACAGACTTCTGAGACCAAATGCATTGCAATTTCTCTCTACCAATGAGTAAGAATCAATTCTGCAGTGAGAGCTAGGCACCCCGCCTTGGCCCCTTTTTTGATTTGTGAAAAGCAAACATTAATAGATTACAGGGTAGATTAACACTCTACTTTCAGTAAGGGACAGGTCATTCAGAAAGAAATGGATTGCCCACAATCCAGTTCAGTGTCCTCTACTCCAATTTCATTCTGATGCTCCTTACCTGGAGACTGGATGAGATCCCACGGGATTGGCCTCCACTGTTAATGACAGTCACAAGCCCTAGGTTGTTTTACTTGTACTTCTGACCAAATGGCTATAAGTTGGGGATCCCATGATATCCTCCTTAAGGTTAATTTTCTAACATGGCTCACAGAACTCAGAGAAACACTTACTTAAATTTACCTTTTCCCAAGAAGACAGATGAATGGTCAACAAACACATGAAAAAATGCTCATCATCACCAAATCACCAGAGAAATGCAAATCAAAACCACCAGAGATGTTACTTAACACCTGTGAGAATAGCTCACATAATAAAGTCCCAAAGCTGCAGATGGTGGTGTGGGTGCAGAGAGAAGGGAACACTTATACACTGTTGATGGGATTGCAAACTAATATTGCCTTTCTGGAAAGAGCTATGGAGGATCCCTAAAAAGCTAACAGTAGCATTTTTATTTTACAATCTTATTACTAGGTATTTACCCCAAGGGGAAAAAAATTATTCTGTCATAGGACATATGAACTTAAATGTGTAAAGCAGCTCAAGTAATAATTGCAAAGGTGTGGAAACGACCCAAGTGCCCATCAGCCTGTGAATGGATTAATAAACTGTGGAATATGCATACCATGGAATGCTATTCATCTCGTAAAAGATGGAAACTTTACATCTTTTGTATTAACCTGGATGGGAATGAAGAGCATTCTCCTTAGTAAAGTATCTCAAGAATGGAAAAGCAAGCATCCAATGTACTCAATAGCAATTTGAAACTAGCAAATAAAAAACTACAGAGCGAACGCATGAGAGAAAAACAAATTCAAGAAAGGAAGACGTGGAGAGGGAGAAGGGGATTCAGTAACCTCAGATATAAGGCAGGGGTATACATAGAACACATTTCCTGGGTGAGGGACTCAATGACAACTCAGACTTTACTGCAGCAAACAGTGCGACCTAATTATATGTGCTCTTATATTAACTAAAATAATAGATAAACTTACCAGCATATTATAAAGGATATTACAAAGGATACAGATGAAGGGATGCACAGGGAGAGGAATGGGAAGGGGCATGGAGCTTACATGTCCCCCAGTTATGCCACTCTGTAGGAACCTCACACTATAAGAGAAGCTCTCCAAACCCTGTCCTTTGAGATTTTTTGGAGGCTCTAATACCTAGTCATGATAGATCAAACTATTGGCCATTGGTAACCAACTTAATCTTCAGTTCCAGTCCCCTCCCAGGAGTTTGGGGATGAGATTGAAAATCTCAACCCTCTAATTATGTCTAAGTCTTCCTAATGTCCAGCTCCCATCCTGAAGCTACTTATAAGGGCTGATGGTTACTAGCCAATCACGAGCATATAAAAAGACAATCACTTTGGATATTCTAAAGATTTTAGGAATTGCATCCTAGGAAACAGGGTCAAACAATAAAAGTCCACTAAAATAGGTAAAAATCCTAAATGTAAGACCTGAAACCATAAAACTCCTAGATGAGAACATAGAGGATAATTTCTTGACATTGTCCTTGGCAATGATTTCTTGGCTATCACACCAAAAGGTTAGGCTGCAAAAGCAAATATAAATAAATGAAAGTACATCAAACCATAAAATGTTCTGCACAGTGAAGAAAACAATCAACAAAATAAAAAGGCAATGAACACATGAACTGGGCAAAAACAAAAACTTGCAAACCACATGTCTGATAAGGGTTTAATGTCCAAAACTTATAAAGAACACTTATAACTCAATAGAAGAAAAAAAAATCCAATTAAAAAATGGGTAAAGGACCTGAAAGACATTTCTCTAATGAAGAGATTAAAAATGACAACAGATTGAGGAAAAGGTGTTCTACATTACTACTCTCAGGAAAACACAAATCGAAACTCCTGTTGAAGATCACCCCACACCCATTAAGATGGCTGTTATCAAAAAGACAAAAGACAAAAAGACAGGGCAAAAAGAAGAAATGTTAATAATTAGAAGGCTATTTGGAGATGCAAATGCAGCATATATAAAGCTCAGAGCAGAGGCCTTGAAGAAGAATGCTAGCTTTCTATTTCCCCTTGCTTTATTTAGGTCAGTTGAATGCCACTGAAATAAGAGTGCTTGGATTCCTGAACACATGCATAGGAGCAGTGATTCACCTTCATATATGAACAACTCAACAGTAACTATTGATTAAAGTCTTATATTTAATGGTGGAAAATCCTGGGCTATTTTAGTTTTATATTCTTAGAGGCTCTAGGGTTAAGCCATGCCTTTTGCTTTTTGATTTGGAGATATATAGCATTTGGTTGTCATTTGGCCAGGAACATATTTGTTACCCCAATCTGGAAAACACAAAGGAAATAGGTTAGACTAGGTCAACATTTTGATCACACTGATTATTCCTGGATCCTCGTGCTGTGGAGAAATCACTGACAGTGATTGCTTTATGGTGTTGCCTTACAATACAGCATTAAGAAAAACCTAAGGTCAGAAAAATTATTATCACCTATTTTCAGAACCAGACCATCATTTTCAACCCCCATCACAGTGGAGCCTGAAGTCACAGGTGAAACGCAATTTAAACACAGAGTTACAGTCTACACACAGATTTACAGTCTACACACAGAGAGGGAAGCAACAGAGTTACAGTCTACACACAGAGAGGGAAGTGCGGGATGCCTACACTTCTCCCAATTATCACGTGAAACAGGAGTCTTTTAATATTGACAGGACATACTTAGCTTGCACTGGGATACAATGTGACAGCAAGGACATTAAATATTTCAGCAAACATGTGAATATAATGCTCCCCAAACTTTTTTTCTTCCACTAGGAATGTCCAGAGTATTAGAGATTAGGAAATATCCTTCCGTATGACATTGGATACTGATAGATTAACGTAGAATGGGTCCTTGAGAAATTAAAAATAGAGTTTGAAGGAACCAGGGACTGATGTTCTGTAGATAAAATGATATCCCTTAAGCATGGTAGTGATGCAGTTGATCCAAAATAGAAGGATCAGCAGTGAGAGGCTGAATTTTTCAAAAATGAAGAAATTAACAGGCTTGACTTCGATGTACTTCTCCTAAACTTTCTCCAGTTCAGACTTAAGGAAAAGAAAAGGTTTTAGTTACTGTGCCCGCAAAAGCAATGGTACATGTGGCCCATAATATTTATTTTGTTATTTCTGAGAGTCTGGGCTTTTTTTAAGATAAAAGTCAAATGTAGAGCCCAGCATGGTGGCTCATGCCTCTAGTCTCAGCTACTTGTGGTGCTGAGGCAGGAAGATCACTTGAGTCCAAGAGCATGAACCTGCAGAGAGCAACGACCACACCTATGAACTCCAGCTTGGGCAACAAAGTCAGAACTTGTTTCTTTCAAAAAACAAATGATGAAAAACAAAACTTTCAAATGTATTATCTCTTTCTGGAATCTCCAATTTTCTCTTTCAGCTCTTTTTGTCAACAAATTATTTCATGTTTTAAAAAAATGTGTCTGATTCCATATAAAACGAAGCTAATTTATAGCTTTCATATAAAGGCTAAAACCCAATTATAGCACAAGAATACAGGGAAAAGGGAAAGGGAGGGGAGGGGAGGGGGGAGGATGGGTGGAGGGAGGGCAATTAGTGGGAACACGCCTATGGTGCATCTTAGCAGGGTACTGGTGAAACTTATTAAAGGTAAAGTATCAATGTCTTTATATAGTGACCAAGAAAATGCCATGAAGGCTATCTCTAACAGTACGATCAAAATATTTCTGATTGTATATGAAGCACATTGTGCCCTATGATTACACCAATGTATACAATTATGATTCAATAAAATTATAAAAATAAATAAATAAATAAATAAAAGTTTCTGGATTATATTTGACATGCATTCCATAACTGCTAATTGAAAATCATTTTTCAGGCAATAATCATTGTTACTGTAAGAAATTTTGGAAATACAAATGGATATAAACAAGAAACCAAAATATGTTCATAATAACACTACCCACAGGCAAGAACTACTAATGGGTGTTTGAAATTTTTACCAGTCTTTGTCTACACATTTTTAAAACAAATTTGGGGGTAATAATAAATGTAACTTTCGACATTTCTTTTCTCATATGGTGTTACTACATATAATAGTTTTCCTTAAAAACATACCTCATTATGGGTCTGGAATATTTCATTTTATGATTGTATCATTACTTTTTAAAATAGTCACATGGAGGTGTGCATTTTTATTGTTTTTAATTCTGCACTATTTTAAGTAGTGTTGAGTTGAATAATCCTTATGCATGAATCTTTGTTTGGATCAATGAAACTTCAGCATGAGTATGTTTTGGCTATTTTTCAGCGTTCTTGAAACATGTTGCCAAATTGATTTCAAAAATAATTTTACCTATTTATATGTTTAAATAGCAGGGCGGTAGGAACAGGCTTACTATTGATCTCACTGACTCACACACATACATATATAGAAAGCATAAAATGCATTTCTTTGTATCTTGTTTTTTTAAATATTCACATTTTTGATAATACAAAGTTTCTTCTCCTTTAGAAAGTTATACAATTTATAGTAGAAAGGAAAATTGCTCTTTATACCTATGAAGGCGTCATGAACAAATTGTGTCAAGAGGTCTGCTCCAACTCACATCACAAGCAAGAGGCCAGGTCAGGACAGGTGACATCCAGTTTGGTACCTATTCCACTCCCTGCAAAGCTCTCAAGTCATTATAAACATGATGCCTATGATTATCAACCTTTTATTTGTTGTAGTAAGACATTCATACTATACTTTGAGTGAAATGTACCATTGCATTATGCACAAAAGGTGAGGTCCCACCAAACACCCTCCCTCCTCGTGTCATCCCTCCTCCCCTCCTTTAAATCCTCACCTAATGAGAATCTGTAAACCCAAATTAATGTCTCAAGTATGCATGACATTATCCAACATGAATAACTTACAAAATTGAATCAAATATAAGATATTTCATTGATTTCTTATAAAAAGTACTTGACTTAAGAAACAAGCTTGGTTTCACAAAAGAAATACAATTCCCAAACATCTAAGGAAGAGGATGTTTTTAGAAAATGTCCCACTCAGCTGCTAGGATATAATTTTCCAATGGCTCCAGCTCCCACATGCGGATTCCACATCTGAGTTTGTGCCCTGGCCACACCTTTCAGGGACTACTTCCAGGGAAGACTGACTTTAGCCAAAAACTAAAGTAGAGAGATAGGAGACTTTCTAAGTTGGTGACAATAGCTTGAGAGTTTTTTATTTTCCACACTGACTTCTTTCTCCAAGCGCTGCAATTTGAAACTCTTCTCTGATCCCTCTTCCTAGTAGCTCTCCTTTCTCAAGTATAAATTCTGCACCATCGTCTTGAGATCCTCCCTACATTCTCCTAGTTTTCCACCCATCATTCTCAGTTGTTTTTCACTTCTAATTCCATCTTGAGGTCCATTTCTCAGGGGACCTGAATTAACATAGAAGGCAACATGTACAAAGAGTTTTTGGATCAATTCATAAGCTGGGTATTTCCTTGCAGAAATAAGTAGGTGTTTCTTTATTAAATTTTTTTTAAATGTTCCATAGCTGATGGGATGTCTTCAGTGTTGACTCTGAACTGAGTTTAGGGTTCCAGAAAAGCTTTTTAAAGTCTAGGCCAGCTTTTTGTTTTGTTATTAATTAGGAGTCCTTTCTTCCCAAGACCACTTGGTGGTATTTATTTCTGTATGTGTTCCTCTAACTCTCAAAAAGGGGCAAGTGGAAAAATGAGTGTTATCTTGTCAGTACATTTATTTACTTAAAAATACTTCAGAATGAAAAGCATACATATGTGCATAATTTAACTGTATATACTAGGGATAGATAGTTTTACACTAATCCAACATCCAGAGGTGGCAATAAGAAGTACTTTTATCTAAATCTACAGCAGAGAGTTTGCTGAACAACAAAAGGGATGGTAGACATAATTTTTCATTGATGAATGTTTTTTCTTTAAAGAGATAGAGTTGACCACATTTTACAAATTGTACTCTCCTTGAGTGAACATTCAGAGCAGAGGACCAGATCTATAATTTCACTTGGCTGCGTGCATACGCACGCATTCACACACACTCAGTAGAGGTCTCCAAAGCCCGACAGAACAGAACCTGGCTGATTAGACCTCAGTAGTTCATCAGTCTTGAAGGAAGCCTTTTTCTCATACTGCTTGTCTAAGTCACCAGAGAAGGAGAACAAATAATTAAAGACTTAACCAAATTTACAAAGCTGGGTTAAAATTTTGTGTGTGTGTATGTACACAAAAGCAAGCATGCGTGAGTGCCTGACCACCAATAAATATTTGTATTTGTGGCAAAACTTAGCTGAGATATGATAGTAAGGTTGTAGTGAAGGATATTATAGTCCCAAAGTAGCTCCAATTGTGGTTTATTATGCCTGATATTGTTGAGTGACCAAATTTATTCATGCCTGTTTATAAAAATGAGAGTTATGTTTTATACTAGATACTTAATGTTCAAGGTATCTGTGAATTACCAGAGGAGTGGTTGTGGAATTCTTGAACTTGATTCATCTGAAACCTGTCTTAAGTTCTCCTCTTAGGTCCTCTTGAGAGTTTTATTTAGGGACTCAGAGTTTTGCAAGCTGCAGCAGCTGAACCTGGGCTATTAAGTGAATGGAGCAGGACTATTTTTTACTGTGCTTACACAGCATGAAAAGGAAAAAAAAATGTGGTTTTGGTGTTAGTGTTTTCACTCACTCAAAATCTCACTGAAACAATGAACTCTTGGTTAAAGACGTGGCTGTAGATTTTTTTGGTGTTATGTTCCTTGCCAGGATACTACATCATCATTTATTCCCACCCATACTAGTGTTAATCAAAATTACTTTCCTACTTTTCAAAAAACCTATTCTTATAGCAGGAAAACATTGGTTAAATCCTTTTACAGAAGTGCCACAAGAGAGTAAAGCACTGAAGAGTGAAGCATTGGACGGCACCAATTTTAAGTTGTTATATCTTTTTACTGGGGAAAATTTAAATCATATCAGAGGGAATGTTATAAACTAGAATTATACAAGACTGTATGTTGAGATAGCAAAATTATTGAAAGTTTACAGTAATAAAAATCTCTCCCCCAAAATGCCAGTGGTCCAGTTATTAATAAACTAAAGTACTTTGGCTAAGACTGGAAAAAGGAAAAATATTAAATAATAATAGGATAGCAATATAAACTCTCTTTGTCTTACTTATATATTTATATATAGCAAATATTATATTATTGAATTGAGGAGGTGGTAATTCACATAACTGTGCTACTTATGATAACTATGGCATAAAATAAAAGATCAGAGACAGAGTATAGATTTAAGTGATTACATATTTTAAATATTTTATTTAAAAAGTTAAAATCTAAGTTCCAAATAAACTGAAAAAATTAAGAATGTATATTTCCATCTCCGGAGCAAGTAATTCAAAATAAGACAAAGAGGTGTATAGTTCAGCTAAAAAGCCAATAAATAAATAAAAGTGAAATTCTAAAACAATATTATTTTAATATAGAAGAAAAAAGAACTAGAACAGAGAAACAAAGAACAGAGAAGACATAAAACAACACAATAGTAGGCCAAAATTAAACCACATATAAAATTACATTAAATTTTAATAGAATAAACACTATAATTGTAAAACTGATGTTGTAAGAATGGATATAAAAGCAGAACTTAACTAAATGCCACATGAAAGAAACTCATTAACATAAATATGAAAAAAGTTGAAAATAAATGGATAGAAAAAATATATACCACATAAAAAATAAACTTAAGAAAACAAGTTTTCTTGGCTATGTGCGGTGACTCATGCCTATAATCTCTGCACTTTGGAGGCCAAGGTGGGTGGACTGCCTGGGGTCACAGGTTGGAGACCAGCCTGAGAAAGAGCCAGATCCCAGGGCTAAAAATAGCCAGGCGTTGTGGCAGGTGCCTATAGTTCCAGCTACTTGGGAGTCTGAGGGAAGAGAATCACTTAAGCCCAAGAGTTTGAGGTTGCTGTGAGCCGTGATGCTATTACACTCTACTGAGGGCAACAAAGTAAGACTCTGTCTCAAAAAAAAAAAAAAAAAGAAAGAAAAGAAAAGAAAGAAAGAAAGCAAAGGGTATTTCATAACAGTGAAAGCATCAACACATCTGGAAAATGTAACAATTATAAATGTACAGATACCTGCTGCATAATGGGCCTTCGAAACACATGAAGAAAATATTCACTGAATTTAATGGGAAGACTGAAAATTTTATAAACATAATTGGATATTTAAGAAACATCTTTCAGTGATTGATTGAAAGAAGAACCACACATACACAATTCAGCCATAAAAATTAAAATGGTGATCTGGTATCTTTTGTAACATCCGGGATGGAACTGGAAGAACAAATAGCACTTCTACTCAATACTAAATTGGAACTAGTTGATTAATACTTATGTGCACAATGGAAATCTTGGGGGGAAAGAGAGGTAGTGTAAACTCAAATCTAGGGGCAACCCACATAAATCTGGGTGAAGGGCACACTTACAACAGTGACTTAAAATATACATATGCAAACTATGTGACCAAAGGTAATACTCTCAAATTGAAAAAGTGTGTAATACCTTTAAATAAATAAATAAAATATTTAAAATTGGTAGAGGAGACATTACAAATATGAAAACAGGTAAGAATGACAACAGAATTCTCGTCAAAACTATGCAAATCAGAACAAAATTGAGAGAGATTCTTAAAGTACTAAAAAGAAGAAAAGCCTGCCAACTTAAATTCCTTACACAACGAAAATGTTTTTCAAAATTAAAAGTGAAATAAGCATATCATCTGATATCAAATAAATAGCTGAGGGAATTCACTGCCAGCAGACCTGTATTAAAGAAATATTCACGAGAGTTATGCCAGGAGAAAAAAATGATACCAAATAGAAAGTTAGAGATACACAAAGAAATAAACAAAGACAATAAATGGTAAATATGTAAATAAATTCAAAGGATTTTTTTTAAATTTTTAAGTATTATTATGAATGTAGTAATATGCTTCTATGAAAAACCCCTTTAAATACAAAACATGCCTAGGTTAAGGGTATGTATTTATATTATGTAAATACTAAACAAAACTGGACTGGCAATATGGATATCAAATAAAGCAGACTTCAGAAAAAAAATATTACCAGGGATAAAGCTTGAAATTACATAAAATGATAAAAAGGTCAATTCATCAAGAACATGTACCAATATTAAACATTTACACACCTAACAGTAGCACTTCAAAATATATGACACAAAAACTACTAAGTTGAAAGGAGAAATCTACAAGTGTAACTGGGCACATGAACTTGCCTTTATCAACAATTAGTATAACAGGCAGAGAGAAAATCAATAAGGATTTAGGAAGCCTGCATAGCACTATTAACCAGACAGTTGGCATACAACATATTTTCAAGTGCAAAGAGTTGAAATTATACAAATTATGTTCACTGAAAGGAAAAGAATTAACCTATAAATCAGCAGCCAAAAGAATGTGAAAGCTTCCCAGATATTTGTGAATTAACCAACACATTTATAAATAACTCATCAATGAGAAAAAAAATCAGAGAAACATCAGAATATATTTCCAACGAGAAAAAATAAAAATTAACATATAGGTTTTTTTAAAAATAATTTTATTGACTCATAATTGTGTACATTGGTGCAATCATAGGCACAGTGTGCTTCATATACAATCAGAAATATTTTGATCGTACTGTTACAGATAGCCTTCATGGCATTTTCTTGATCACTATATAAACCATTGATACTCTACCTTTAATAGGTTTCACCCGTACCCTGCTAAGATGCACCATAGGTGTGTTCCCACTAATTGCCCTCCCACCACCCATCCTCCCCGCTCCCCTCCCCTCCCTTTCCCTTTTCCCTGTATTTTTGTGCTATAATTGGGTTTTAGCCTTCATATGAAAGCTATAAATTAGATTCATATTAGGGCTGAGTACATTGGATACTTTTTCTTCCATTCTTGAGATACTTTGCTAAGAAGAATATGTTCCAGCTCCATCCATGTAAAC
>CAUYON010102882.1:0-11912 GCA_963573935.1 Arctocebus calabarensis | reverse complement strand
GGAGACAGAGTCTCACTCTATCGCACTCGGTGGAGTGCTGTGGAGTCACAGCTCACAGCAACCTCCAGCTCTTGGGCTCAAGCGATTCTCCTGCCTCAGCCTCCCGAGTAGCTGGGACTACAGGCGCCCGCCACAGCGCCCGGCTAATTTTTGATGCAGTTCAGCCGGGGCCGGGCTTGAACCCGCAGCCCTTGGTATATGGGGTCGGCGCCCTACTCGCTGAGCCACAGGCACTGCCCCAGGATGTACCATATTTATATTCTTTTCACACTCACCCCAAGGTACACAGTATTAGGTATGCAATAAACATCTAGAAAATAAAATGTTAGATGGAAACACAATTAATTTCAATTTTAGAAAAGCAAAATGACCACAGAGTAGGTATACAGAACCAGCATCACACAACTCCATTCATAACTCACATTTAGACTTTCTATCACCTGACATAAGCACACTGCAAAGAAAATTGGCAAGAAACTACCATGTTAGATGTAGGCGGTGGGGGACTTTTCAGAGGCAGCTGCATAGAGGGAAAATCTCATTAACAGCCAAAGGAATGTGGCTTTAGATAAAGAAGGTTATGGTATTTGAGATGTGAGGAGGACAGTATGGTGAACATATGACGAGGTAGGCAGGAACAGTGAACAACAAAGGGTGACAACATTAGCCACGGACTCTTAGCCTGGCTTCGGAAGCTTTTATCAAGCTATAATCTAAATTAGTATCTCCTGAAAAATCACTCTCCTCCCAAGACTAGAAACCTAAGTAGAATTCTCCTATGGTTCATCACATTCTATTTCATAGATTGTTAGACATGGTTCAGCCCAACATCTTATTTTCACAGATATTCAGCAAGCGGGGAGGTTTATGTTGTGTTCCAGGAGAATGCTTCCTATATGTACTAGGGGGCTAGACACAGTCTATGTGTTTAATGGCCTACTTATGCTTTTCCCTGAAAAAATATTAGCAGACATTTTAATATATACCAGGAGCAAGGCCAGAGAGACATCCACTCCTAAGCCAACCACATGAAGAATTATTACACAGGAAGCTTGGATTCAAGCAATCTCAGGCAAAGACTGCCTCCGTCTATGGGTACTCAAGTGAAATAGTCACTACGGAGCCTCCAGAGTTAGTCAATGAAAGGCTAGAAGCCTTAACACTAATTGTTGGCTTATGCACCTGCTCTGTATATATTTTCCTGATGAATAGAGTTATGATTATTTAATTTGTAATGGACCAGAAGGGTCTGATTTGATCATGGCTGGTGGCCAGCAGCTGAGAATGCTGAGACCAAGGATTTTTCAAAGTGTATCTCAAAATTAAAAAGAGTAGCCAAGAGTTTTCCTTTCTTGTTGCCAATATTGTATGTCTCTTTTCCTATTGACATGGAATAACTTACCCCATTTATTCATCCTGCCGTCTTTTGAGGTTAAGATGCAGATAGCATAGAGTTATGGCAAGAATCATAGATGTATAGATTCCACAAGAAGTGGACCTGTCTGAGATGAAAAATATTCAACACTGGTACTGTCATTCCCCAAGATCTTTGCATGGGAAACTTTGCTAATTCACCAAGCCATTTGTGTTCTGACGCATCTTTTCAACATACTGCTCCAGATTCATCAGAGTTGGCACTTACGACAAAACTTATTTTCTAACCTTTGAAGGTGAAGTCTTAGTCTTAGAAGGGTGACTTGTCAACGTTTCAGTGAGGGGCAGGACTAGAACCCAGATTTTATGACATCCAAAACATTTCTCCACTCCCCCAGCCCCTACAATTGCAATCTTCCTAAGAATAAGTGTTATTTCTTTTTTTTCTTTAGGATCTTTTAACAAATAAATTTTGTTGTATATATTTGAGGTTTGCAACATGATAGTTATGGGATACACTTAGATAATGAAGTGGTTACAATAGTGAAACATTGTATTATCTCACACATTTGTGCATTATCTCACATATTTGTTGTGACCTTTTATATGATTCAATATAAATATATAAGTTGCATTCCTAATTCAGAATCTGTCCATCCCCTGTGGCACCCAGAACAGTAACCTACTTTCTGCCTTTAAAAAGTTTACATTATCCCACACCTGACTCCCTTTATGCCTTGATGCCTTTTTTCAAGTGGTTTTCAATGACAAAAGTGTCTTTTTTTATTACTTCCACTTGAAGCTCTACTCAGAATATGTGTTATCCACAAGGATTCCAGATTCATCTTTATCCAGCATCATCTTTGTCCTCAAAGAATGTTAACTTCTGCTCCACCATAACATTTTGTAACACTTTGAATCTAGACTTCTGTTCAGTTATTTGTGTATCTGCCTATCACCCCCACCAGACTGTGAAAACAAAACTCTAGGCCATGTGATAAGCAGAGGGTGCCCCAGATATCACAGGCTTCTAATGACTTTTAGTTGGATTAAATCTAGTTTCTAGGACCCTCACAATTAAACATGAAACCATATAACTTAAAATTAATCTAGACCTTAGGGATTATGTGACCCAAGATCAGAAATAGGTTTCATTTTAGAGCTAATCTCAATGCACTGCAGGAGTAGCATGATTGAAAGGACTAAGGGAGGGAGAATTTCAGTAGGAAAAAGTGCTAGGTTTGGTGTGATGTCTACCAGGAGTAAGAAAGAAAGAAGGAGCATGACGTTGTCTCTACTCCCCTCAGGGGTCAAGTCTACTCCCTACTAGTTAATTTTAAAGCCTGAGTGATACAGAGCGGATGAAATGAGATTTGGGCTGCAAGTTTGAACTTGAATGCACTACAAACCTGCTATCCCCTTGAGGCCTTAGATGCATCATGAGGTGAGCATGGTGGTTCCCTGTCTCCTTACCTCACCAGATTCTTGTGATAGTTGAAGATGTAGTCATGAAAGGTTAGTAAAGCCTCTATGAAGTGATAACCCACGGGTCCATAACAAACTGGTTAACTCACAGATATGGTCAACATTAGGCATTTGGCCTACTGCACTGATCCATATATGTGGTGCATGTCTGTCAATGAAAATTTGATCAACCTAAGGAGGTGGTCCATATAGGGAGGAGGTCAACCTTGGGTTCTATGGTATTTTACAAACCATGAAGTGACGTGTCAGTGTGTGATGATCTCATGTCACCTTGCAGAGCACTATCCCCAGCAACCTCTCTGTAAGTGAAAAGAGAGAATGCAATTCTCACAAAAACTTGCCATTCCAGAAGCCGCTCCCTTCTCTGCGCCCAGACTCGTCCATTCTCAGCCATTCCCGCCGTGTGCTAAGCTTCATCTTAGTCTTCAAAAAGAAACTACTTTCACTGATACAGCCTTTGCATTTGCTTAGCTGCTCTTCCTGTTTCAAAAACTGTGCTCCAAACTTGCACAAAATCCAGAAGATTCTGATGTACCACTTGTATATGAAAGAAAACGTTAACAAAATTTGAACTCACCCAAACTCTGGAGAGAACAATAGGCCAGGTGAGATTTTTTTTTTTTAATGGTGGAGATGAACTAGAAAATGAGGTTTCTTATTAGTTTTTGTTTCCACCTACCCTGCTCTTTATCTGCGCTGTTCAGTGTTCCTTATCTTTCCACTCTCATTTCAAATATCACACGCGTGGGAAGGGGTAGGCAGACCAGGAAGGCTGACCTAGTCCCAGCTGCACCCCCCACCTGTTGTGTATTCTTCATAGTACTTCTATCTGAAACTTTCCTATTAATTTATCTGTTAACTGTTCATTATTCATTTCCACTAAAATTCAAACTACCATGAGAAAAAACACCTCTGCACCTTCATGTCCTTCACTATGGTGGTCCCCATGGGCTGGAAAAGTACACAAAGAAGGCACTTATTACAAATATGTTAAATGAACAAATGACTTTGGTTGCTCAGCGAATGTTGAATTAATTAATTAATAATTGTTCTTCATTCAGCAGCAACTGAGTTTTCTTCATGCCGAATATAGATTTTTTTCAGTATTTTTATCTAGAAATAAATTGTTCAACTTATAAAATATGCAGAAAGGCTCCTGTAAGGCCCTACCTTTGCTAATTCAGTTCTGTAAGCAGAGGAGGATCGGTGCAGGTAACTCAGTCGTTTTTCGGTAACATCTTCTTAGCTCTGTACAATAAATAAATAAGCTAACTCTCCCATTAGCACCAACCATTTCAAGGTGAACTGCAGCCGAAAAGAGAGCTTTGATATTTTCCAAAGAGTTTATTCCATTTCTTTTTTTTTCTCCTGTGTTCATTTACTTTCTCCTGCTCTCCTCCCCCCTCTCACATGTAAGCTCAGGAAGAATTTATTTCTCTGAATTTCTCATAAGCTAGAAATGGCATCTCATTACCCAAGGACAGCAGGAACAGAAGAATCAGGGCACTAGGTGAGCACAGGTGAAAAAAACAGTCATTTAAGAGTACGCGAATAATCTGTCTGGCATGCACCCAGACTTCCTGTCATCTGAGATGTCTCTAGTCTCAACTCTATGTGCAGGGTAAAGCAAAAGTGGCTTGGTTCTTCTCCAAAAGAAGAGAGCAGAGAAATTCAGAGAAGTTAAATGACTGGCCCAAGGTCACCCCAACACCGCAGGTGGCCAAGACCAACTGTGAGTCCTGAAACACGACCCTTCCATTAGCAAGTCTCCCCAAAGCTGTTCTGGCACTCGGCCACTTGCTTGTAATACTCCTGGTTCTAAATAGGAGAAGAATTATGGAAGAGAAACAAAGTTAATAAAAATCAAACTCACCCATACCCTGAAGGGATAGACAGATCTAAAAAGACTGTATGATAGTGTGTGAGATGTCAAAACAAGAGAGAGGGTTTACTTTTTTTTTTATCATAACTGTGTATATTGATGCATTTATGGGGTTCAGTGTACTGATTTGATATACAATGTGAAATGCTTACATTGAACTAAGTAACACACCCATTGCAATTACTCTCTTTTCTTAATAGTATTGAAATGTACCATTGCATCATGCACATTAGGTGAGGTCCCCCCAAACATCCTCCTTCCTCCCACTTCCCTCTTCCCCTCCCTCCTCTCTCTTCTTACCTTCTACTTTCTGGAATATAGTTATGTTTTACCATTCATATGAATCTGTAGGTGATTATATATTGATTTCACAGTAGTACTGAATGCATTGGATACTTTTTTTCCATTGTTGAGATACTTTACTAAGAAGAATATGTTCCAGCTCCCTCCAGGTAAACATAAAAGTTGTGAAGTCTCCATTATGTTATGGCTGCATAGTATTTCATGGTGTACATACACGAAAATTTGTTAATCCATTCATGGCTCTATGGGCACTTGAGCTGTTTTTATGTCTTGGATGTCATGAATTGGACTGCAATAAACACTCTGGTACAAATGTCTTTGTTGTAAAATAATTTTTGATTATCTGGGTATATACCTAGCAGAGGAATTGCAGGATTGTATCATAGGTCTACTTTTAGTTCCTTGAGTATTCTCCAAACTTCATGGAAGCAGCTCAGTGCTCATTGACACATGAATGGATTAATAAATTGTCATATATGTATACCATGGAATACTATGCAGCCATAAAAAACATGGAGACTTTATATCTTTTATGTTTACCTGTATGGAGCTGGAACATATTCTTCTAGTAAAGTATCTCAAGAATGGAAGAAAAAGTATCCAATGTACTCAATACTATTATGAAACCAATATATAATCACCTACAATTTCATACTAATGATACAACATAGCTAAAGTCCAGGAAGAATGAGGGAAGAGGAGCAGAATGGGAGAGGAGGGGGGAAGTCACAAGGACGGAGGGTATTTGGTAGAACCTCACCTAATGTACATGACACAATCATACATGTCAAGACTATTAAGAATAGAGTATAAATGTCTTACCACAAGAAAGAAGCAAGCGAGGTGACAGTTATGTTAATCAGTTCAATGCAAGAATTCCACATTATTTATCAATTCAACACATTGTACCCCATAAATGCATTAATATACACAATTATGATTTGATAAAGAAAAACCAAATAAAAAAATTTTAAGGAAGAGGAAAAATAAGGACTGTGAAGAAATAAAACTATAAGACATAACTCCTCCCTTTCCCTTACATTATTTTATTAAAGGAACTGAATTTACCATCCTGACAGAGAAGTGTATCTAGTAACTCAGTCCATTTTATGGAATAAGAACCATAAGAACCTCACAAAAAAAGTCACTGTGAGAAGAAATCAAAATAGGAATTTAAACATTTTAGCTAATGAGAATTTCTAAAAGCAAAAAGGAAAATTTTCCACATTTAATTAAATATCTTCAAACAAGAATTAGGAAATATTTATATATGAAAACCTGATGATCATATATTCACAAATTAAGAACAGAAATGAACCCAAATACAGAAAGATATATAGAAAAATTTTTGGAAACCCAGAAGAGAAATTGAGGAAAAAGATATACCATACCAGATATGAAGACTAAATTACACTTGGCCCAAGGGAAGTAGATTTCAGTAGGAATTTAGTATGGCTCAGTGCATGCCCGTAGTACAGTGGTTACGGTACCAGCCACGTACACAGGGGCTGACGGGTTTGAACCCATCCTGGGCCAGCTAAAGCAGCAATGACAACTACAACAAAAAATAGCTGGGCATTGTGGCAAGCGCCTGTAGTCCTAGCTACCTCGGAGGCTGAGGCAAAAGAATCGCTTAGGCCCAAGAGCTTGAGGTTGCTGTGAGCTGTGCTGACACCACAGTAATCTACTGAGGGTGACATAGTGAGACTATCTCAAAAAACAAAAAAAAGATTTTAGTAAGGTTTATTAAAGGAATGGAAATAAACAACGAAGAAAAGAAAAATGAAATAAAGACATAAGTAAAAAAGGTGAAGGAGAAAGTGATTGAAATAGGAGCTCAGTAAAGAAGACCTAACATTAAATATACTGAGAGTCACTGCAGTGATAAAACAATAAGACCATCATCTAAAACTAGTCGTGAACAAACTGGGAGAACTGAGAGGTTGCACTTACTAAATACTCCCTGGTTCAATATTCTTTAACTTTATTAAAATAGATCTGAGATTTCAGTAATATTTACCATAAAGTATTCATTTTTTTCTCAATTTAAGTCTGGTTCCCTATAAGACTAATTCATTTGGAAGTAAAAGCACATAATAATCACTGAATTATGAGAAAACTAGATGCCCATTAGATACTTAAATACATCTGTAAAATGTATAACAATGAGATCAATTTTAGCATCATAATGAGAAAGTAACACTTTATAACCAGGAAGGGTTTATACCAGGAATACACAGATGGTTCAATATTAGGGTATATATTGCTGTAGTGTTTTGAAGGGCTAAGTGAGAAAACTCATAGTGATGTTTTTAGATTTAAAGAAATTATTTGATAAAATCAAATATTTACACTCATTTAAAAAGGTTTTTTAATATTTCAGTTTCATCTTTGAACATATTTATTTGTATACATGACACTGTCAAGTGGTTGCAATAATGTGTGTACAATAACATATCCAAAAGTCAATATCACATACAGAAAAGTCCACTTTTATTGTATTTTTTTATTATTATGCATTGATCAGTATGACCAGAAAACTTTTAAAGGAAGTAAAAATATTATGAAATAAATGATAGAATGTTGAATATATGATTATTTACAGATGGCATAATTGTCTACCTAGTAAACCTAACCACTAGATTTAGTAGAAAATTCATAAAGAGTAACCATTCAAATATAGCATTTTAAAGAAATAGTTTCTATCACTTAGACAATAAGGTAAAAGAAAATCCTATTTACAATAGCAATATGAACATAAATTTATTAGAAATATTCTCTTTTTTCTTTTTTGCAGTTTTTTTGGGGGATGGGGGCCAGGGTCAGGTTTGAACCGGCTACCTCCAGTATTTGGGGCTGGCGCCCCACTCCTTTGAGTCACAGGTGCTGCCCTCTCATGATATCTTTATCTTTCTAAGGAATCCATATGCCAAAGTGGAAAGCATTATAAAAATCTTCTAACAATCAAACTCTTTAATAAGATGAAGGACAAAGCATGCTCTTTAACGCTAAGACTCAAAAGTACTAAAAATCAATTCCCCCAAAATTAATCTATAAATTTACACAATAGCAAACAAAATTCTAGCTGATATAAGACTAATTTGTGAGAACATCATTTCTAAAAACCATTGATAATAGCCAATATTGATGATGGTGAAGGCAAACGCATATATAAAGCATGGACTTTCTTTAGGCCTGTTTAACAATATATAACAAAAAGTATTACTAATATGCTAAGCACTTTAAGTCTGAGTTCTCCAAAGAAAAAGAATCAATAGTTTCAATATGTAGACAGGGTATCTCTATCTTTATCTTGGCTCATGAGATTCTGGACACTGGCAAGGTTAAAATCTGTGGGGCGGGCCTATGTCCTGAAAATTCTGGCAGGAATTGATGCTGCAGGCATGAGGCAGAATTTCTTCCCTAGGAAGAAATGTTTATGTTCTTAAGGCCTTTAGCTAATTAGATCAGACCCAACCACATTGTGGAGGGTAGTGTGCTTTATTTAAAGTCACCTAATTGTAGAAGTTAAAAATATCTGCAGAATACCCTCATAATGTCACCTAGATTAGTATTTGATTAAATAATGGTAGGATAACCTAGTCAAACCGATACCTAAAACTGGCCACCTATATCCTTTGACTCAGAAATTTTACTGTCGGAAATTTAAGGAAAAATCTAATCTAAGGATGTTCACCTCAGTGGCAATACCCAAACTTTGCTGCTAAGTGGTTTGGGGGGACCCACCTCGAAGTACACATAAATATCTCTGTGAATTTGCTCTGCCCAATCTCCAGACACAGCCAGAAAGACAATGGACCATGCTAATTCTTATGTTCATGTAATGCTTCAAGTACTTCCATGATTCTTCTTTTTGTTCCTCACACACTGAGACTACCCCCTTTCCCTTTCTCTACTCTTCACTTCCATGATTCTTTAGGTCGAAATCAATTTCTATCTAAGGCATAAAATGTATTTCTTAATTATATTTGCAGTCATTTGGGCCCACTGATTCTGTAAACCTCCTCTTTTCCTAAGTGAAATGAAGACCAGAAGGTCACAGAAATTAAAACAATGATCCTAAATGTGGGAATAAGGACAATAGGTATGGAGGCCAAAATTCCCAGTGGTATCTTAACCTAGTTTCCAAAAACAACAAAAAAGTAAATTGATATCTTTAAATCGAAAAATATTAAGGTTATGAGTTTACTTGCAGAGAAGTATACAGACAGCATATTTGACGTCAGAATTTAACTCATTATTCTAGATTAGCAATAATGTAGAGAAAACTAGCAAATGTTGAATTTTTAGAGACTTAGCAAATTTCAAGAGGAACTAAAGTTCAAGAATCACATTGGGACTGAAAACTTTCAGGAGGAACATTTTATAGGCAAGCTATAAAATCTCTCACTGTCGAACAAAGATGGTGTCCTCAGCTGCACAGTGTACAGCTGCACATCCAGGGCAACCTCTCACCCAGGGTAATGTAAATCTTACACTTTTCAGAGGGAATCGTTTACCATAGTCTCTTTAGAGCTGTGCAGTTATTAATAATCTGATGGAGAAATCTCTCAATTTTAGACTTTACTGCAGTTATAAAATGCAAAGATTTGTTAAAATGTCTCACCATGCTGCTTTATAAAACTTTATTCCATTATGTTTGTTCATCACTCAAATGAAATATTTAGAGTCAAATGCAAATTGAGCCCTTAGAGTAATGATTACAGACTAATATGGTCAGATCTAATATTTTGAAAATCTTGGATACATCACTGCACATATTATTTTCATTCACAAGTCAAAAATCCAAATTAGAAACTCTGTTGTAGCCATTTTAAAATACATAATTAGAAATAACTAAACAAGGTAGCAAAATTGATCAGAAACAAAAGAGATTAAAAAACAAAAATAACATAAATCTATATATTTTAACATAGTACATTTAAACTATTCCATAGGTTAAATAGTATTTCAGTAAATAATACCATGCAATATTTGGCTCTGCCTAATTTTCTTAAATGTGTAATATAGTGTGTATATATATATGTATACATACACGAGCATGTATAAATACATGCATATAGGAATGCATCTACATTTTATAATAAAACGTATGTAAACTTGTACTTTTCCTGTAGCTTACTGACCTGAGGAAGACTAAACATGGATAGCCAGGGGTAAAAAGCTGAAAAATTTCAGTCACTAATATATTAGTGAGGGAGAGAAAGAGAGAGAGAGAAAGCACTTAAACTGAATATTTGATTATTGAAGGCCATTCTCATAAGCAAAATATTTTCCCTCAATTATAGCTAATTATTTAATTGTTTACATTTGCTAATGAAATGAAACAACACAAAACAAACAACTGTAAGGGGCTGTTTTTCAGCAAGTGCATAATCATTAATCAAAACATACAGAAAGATTCCTAAAATTATATGAAGCTGGTCTGTTTAAATAGAAAGGCATATTTTATCCCAATCAATGCATAAAAGTAAAATTATCCATAACTGAGGCATGTTTCTCTGCTGTACAGTTCAGCTGTAATGATCCCCACACACTGCACTTGCACATCAATTATGATAATCATAATCACGGTCGTTAAGCTGAATGTTCATTATTATCAGGATGCTGGTGACAGCAGATTCAATCACCGGGTGCAATGGGCAAGCAGTCACAGTCCCACCCAAGTTTCTGCAGACAACGATGTGCCACATTAAATCTATGATGTGTTCCACATCCCACTCCATTCCAAAAGCCATAGACAGTAAAGGTCAACTTTATGTTCTGTGCAATATGCTTAGGTTCTCTAAATTAATTCTTCGGAGTGCTTGGTATTTTTATGCTTTGCAGCTTATACAATCCTGTTTAGGACCAAAATGCATGTGAAAATAACAAAAAAGGGCTGCTCTACTGTTGTAATTCACCCATAATAAGGCATATGAGAAAAAGTTCTATCAACATGAATCGTCTTGAAAGGGTCTCTTCCGGAATTTTGCAAACAGGAAAAACATGAAATGGTTCCATTAACATTAGTTGTCTAAAATGCATAGGAAAACTCATTCCAATTCAGATAAAGGCCTTAGACTATCATTTCTACTTCAGTAAATATGAACATATGTGAATGTTTTGACAACCAAAAGAATGTTTTTAGTGCACTGAATTTTTTTTATTGTGCAACTCTTTCAGATGTACCCAAATACATTCAATTAATAGTGACTGACTGGTAGATTCTCCTTATTTAATTTCCCATCTATTTTAGAAACTGAGCTCAGCACAATAAAGAATTTATAAATACAGGGAATTTATCTGAACTTAAAGAGTTTAACCATTTAAAACACAGACCTAGAATCTAACAATTTAATTTGTGGAGTTTACAAATAGATCAAAGAAATATGAGTAAATTATATGTTAGTTGCATTATTTTATTATTGATTTCCACAATTTCAAAAAATTATATATTTGTTATTTCTCAGTATGGATTTTCATACTTTTGAGAAAAATAGCGTTCTCAATTTGATGACCCTGTGATTTCTTTGCATTGTGCTTTTCCAATCAATAGCATTACAAATAAAACAGAATTAAATAATATTTTATATGTTAATTGATTTAATGTGAAAGTAATGAGAGGAAGAGTATTGAGTTACTTTGAATTTTCTGCCACTGACACCTTTTTTTTGAGACAGAGCCTCAAGCTGTCACCCTGGATAGAGTGCTGTGGCATCACAGCTCACAGCAACCTCCAATTCCTGGGCTCAAGCGAGTCTCTTGCCTCCACTTCCCAAGTAGTTGGGACCACAGGCACCTGCCACAATGCCTGGCTATTTTTTGGTTGCAGCCGTCATTGTTGTTTGGATTCACTGGGCTGGAT
>CAUYON010102881.1:0-12165 GCA_963573935.1 Arctocebus calabarensis | reverse complement strand
AATGTTTTCACATAGTAAACGAGAAAATCTCATGAATGTTATGTCAATCAGGTTGATAAAAATATCTCAGATTGCATGTGAAGCCCGCACACTGTACCCCATGATTGAACTAATGTACACAGCTATGATTCAATAAAAAAATAATAAAAATAAAAATATAATAATGTAAAAATAAATAAATAAAAGATCTAGAACCTTGGCATGAACAAATAAAGCCTGGAAAACTTACAGCACTACTTGTATTTGCAAAGAGAATAAAAGAATGTGAAAACTGCAAATAATCTGAATTCCATTAATGGAGGAACATTTGCATAAATTATGGTAAACTCTAACTATGCAAAATTATGTAGATTTTCAAAAATTTGAACTGGATCTGTATATATTGATCCAGAGAGATGTCTGTGATTTATTTTCAGTGGAAAAAACATGGAGTACTATGCTGCCTTAAAGAAAGATGGAGACTTTACCTCTTTCATGT
Source organism: Arctocebus calabarensis (assembly GCA_963573935.1). Classification (NCBI taxonomy): domain Eukaryota; kingdom Metazoa; phylum Chordata; class Mammalia; order Primates; family Lorisidae; genus Arctocebus; species Arctocebus calabarensis. Next base: position 11,687 of record CAUYON010102881.1, on the reverse strand, counting down.
TTACATGGATGGAGCTAGAACATATTCTTCTTAGCAAAGTATCTCAAGAATGCAAGAAAAAGTATCCAATGTACTCAGCCCTACTATGAAGCTAATTTAAAGGTTTAATATGAAGGCTATAACCCAACTATAGCACAAGAATATGGGAAGGGAGGGGAAGGAGGAGGTTGGGGTAAAGGGAGGGTAATTGGTGGGGCCACACCTATGGTGCATCTTAGAAGGGTACAGGCGAAACTTACTAAATGCAGAACACAAATGTCTTTATACAATAACTAAGAAAATGCCATGAAGGATATGTTAAACGGTTTGATGAAAACATTTCAGATTGTGTATGAAACCCTTGATTGCACTAATGTGTGCAGCTATGATTTAATAAAAAAAAGTTGCATATTATAACCCCATTTTGTAAGAAATATTAAATATAATATAACCTCATTTTGTATGAAGTATTAAAACAAATCCATGTGCACCTTTGGAATGTTTGTATGAGCACAGAGAAAATTAGAGAAAGATATTCACCCATTTTACCAGACTTTGGTATTCAGTCCAGTTCTAGCTTCTCAGCAACGGATTTCTGATGGCACTATTCAAAGTTCCTCATGTGCCCACATGCCTCTCCTAGCCCTTGCAATCCCCTTCCCTGTTCTATTTTTCTCCAGAACTCTTATCATCTCTTATTTAATATATATTTTACTTCAGTTTTTAATTGCCTTCCCTCACTAGAATGTAAGCTCCAGGAAAGCAGGTGTTTTTATCTCTTTTGTTCACTGCTTCAGGCTTGGCAGACAGTGGAGAGTCAGTAAATATTTGTTGAATCAACAAATAACAAACTTTGGAGGTTGTTGATCTTAGAAGAAGGTGGTGGTGGTAGGTGGGGGAGTCAGAATTCAAGTTACTTTATTCCACAGACCTGGTTGTCTTTGCATTATGTGAGATGTACAAATTGCTTTTGAAAACTAAAAGAACAATATAGCAATTTATTGAAAAACAAAACACATGGCGTACTTCCTGGCATTGCCTGCTGCTCAGTAAATGATTCTTCCCTCCCTCACAAACTCCTCCTCATTCTCCCAACTCTGCAACCTGTTTTTCCTTTTGTGCTCAGGAAAGGATTTTCTACATCTTTTGAAATTTAGTGTAAATTGAAAATGATCTTTTAATATTCTCCAGGTTGTGTGCATTGAAATCAGCAGGGCTTGGGCTTGCCCAGGTTGCTAAGGAAGTGGGACTCCGTAGAGTGACTAGTATTTGAACGACTCTGACGTTATCAGGGAGATGTAGGTGGTACATTAAATATCCTTTTCTGATAAAAGAACTGAAGTGTGATCTTGGAGCCAAAAGGTTCTGTTAGGTTCGAATTAAAAGGTACCACAGATACCCCAGGATATCCTATCAGAAGCCAAGGTTTATGGACTTGGACACTGAGACAAGTGGTCAGCCAGGAATCACCTGGGTGTGGCATTGAACAACTCGTCCAAGTCTCCACTTCCTAACAACTTGATAAGATTGTCTTGTGAGTGAATCCCACTGACAACTTGTACTTCTTACCAGCATCAACTTTTGGAACTTTTGTGCTCTATTTAAACCTTTTTTGCATTTCTTCATAGGTTATATGAATTCCAGCAGGGAGAACACAGGTAGCTGACAAATTACGTTCTCTGAACCTTCACCACCAAGCCAAAAAGGAAACCAATGTCAAGATCTGCTGCCTTAGATAATCAATCTGATTAGCAGGAGGCACTCATGGGTGAGAACCGGGGGCAGGAAGCAGCAATGTGCTGTGACTGGTGAAGCGAAGCCCAATGTTAGTGCTTAATTGCCAAGCAGGAGGCCATTATCCACTGGCAGCGATTCCCCTGGTGACTTTGTTTATTTTATAACAAATTATTAAAGCGGTGGGACAGCAGCGTGCTAGATAGCAACCAGCCACCTCTGATGGGCTTCTCCCATTCTGCCCAGCTCCTGGCTGCAGCTCCCCTGCCATGGCCTTTGCAGGCCAGGGAGGGTGAGTGGGGTAGGCCCAGTGTCTGGGTGTATTGGGATAGGATTTGGGCAGACAGGTTGTATCCTCTGTCCACCAACTAACTAGCTGTGAGAACTGCAGCAAATTCAGCTCACTGAATCCCTGGGTGGCCACAGAATGAGCCTCAAATACCTCTAGTAGGGAGAGTGATTGACTCTAGGTCCCAGCAGTAGAAATCCGACACAGGGCTTCAGAAGCAGATCCATTCTCCGGAGACAAAGGGACACCTTGGTTTAAGGATTCCCTGACAACTTTGTGAAATTTACCTTAGACTCCACAATGCTCTAGAACGCTTTCTCCCTCTCTCTCCTTTATCCAGGGTCAAACCAGACTGTGGGTCTGATGGCTCTCCCAACCTTCCAACCCCCAACCTATTTCCTTTTGCTTGGGCCTCTTCCCTAGTAAGGTTCTTACACTTTTAACCCAACTTAAACATCTGTTTCTTAGGGGATAGAGACCAATATAGCTCATTTATAGAAGAGGAAATAATCCTTCCTTACAGAGGCGTTGTGAAGATTAAATGAGACAAAGTATGATGAATGCCAAAAGCAATGCCTGGCAAATATCAGTGGATGATCCAACAGCAGCTGTTCTCTGTTCTTGTTCTGTTGCAGTACATGTGGGTTGGGCCCCAGTCCAGGAATTGATAGGAACCTGTTTTTGCAGAAGGTAGAAGAGCTGATAAGAACACGTGCTCCCATCTATCTCATGGACTGTGCCTTATCTAGAAGCTCGATCCACATCTAACACATTCGTGTTGTATGGATGATATAGATACCTGCATTTAAGTCGTATTTCTACTTGTCAAGTGACCCACTGTGGTCCCAGTTAAAGGAATCAGTGATTAAGGAGGAAATTAGAGAAAGAGGGGGTTTTCCTGTGTGTGGCCTGAGAGAGTGGTAATGTAATTCACCATCTAGGGGTCTTTCCTGTGCGTGGCCTGAGCAAGTGGTAGTCTAATTCACCATCTAGGGGGCTTTACTGTGCATGGCCTGGTGTGTGGTAGTTTAATTCACTGTCCAGGGAGCTTTCCTGTGCGAGGCCTGAGGGAGTGGTAGTGTAATTCACCATCCAGGGGGCTTTCCTGTGTGTGGCCTGAGCGATTGGTAGTGTAATTCATCATCCAGGGGGCTTTCCTGTGTTTGGCCTGAACAAGTGCTAGTGTAATTCACCATCCAGGGGCTTTCCTGTGTGTGGCCTAGGCAAGTGGTAGTGTAATTCACCATCCAGGGGGCTTTCCTGTGTGTGGCCTCCGTGAGTGGTAGTGTAATTCACCATCCAGGGGGCTTTCCTGTGTATGTGGCCTGAGTGAGTGGTAGTGTAATTCACCATCTAGGGGGTTTTCCTGTGCATGGCCTGAGTGAGCGGTAGTGTAATTCACCATCCAGGGGCTTTCCTGTGCATGGCCTGAGAGAGTGGTAGTGTAATTCACCATCCAGGTGGCTTTTCTGTGTGTGTGGCCTGAGTGAGTGGTAGTGTAATTCACCATGTAGGGGGCTTTCCTGTGTGTGGCCTGGGTGAGTGGCCACTAACAAGTATTTGTTCTGCTAACAGGTAATGCAGAACAGTCTCACTCAGAGGCTGGCACAGGAAGTGAGAATCTTGTTTTTATGAAATTTATTCCAGACACCTGGGAGCCATAGAAATCTGTATTTAATTAAGGAAATGTAATCAAACTTAAAGGTGTTAGTTATCTCTGAAGCACAAATAAATGATGAATATATATCCAGGGCTACATTTTTCTAGCCAAATAGACATTATCTAGAGGCCAACTGGCCAAAGAAAAAAAGAAAGGAAGAAATGGAATCAGGTGGTGACCAGCTGTGTTAACATTATGAAAACAAGCATCAGGAAAATTTTCAAGGTCATCTCTTCTACTAATACTGAAGGATGGATTTTTAAAAGGTCAGCTAGATGTTCAGCACAGTTATGCTTTCGAATCTCAGCTAATGAGTTTCTTTATTGTTGTCTTCTCTGTACCTTTCTCCTTCAAGCCAGCTTCTCTTAACTTCAACCTCGCTGCTTCATTGACAGAATTTTCGGCACAAACAAGTTTAATCCTGCTGTTCTCAACTCTGAGTGTTTTTTCACATTTCTTTGCCTTTTGGCCTTTTCCCATCACAGTCTCTGTTTCTCCACGTGCCTGCCCACAGGATGTTAACATAAATGCCTCGGTGCCCAGGTAGAAAGCTATGCTTTGCATAACTGTCCTAGACCCAGATGGTGGGTTGAGTTAGTATCAGTGTAAATATGTCAGGGTCTTTAAACCTGATTATTCACTTATTAGGGAAAGAGTCACAGATGATGGTTCTTTTTTCTTTTTTTTTTTTGTTGCAGTTTTGGCTGGGGCCACCCTCGGTATATGGGGCCCGCGCCCTACTCCTTGAGCCACAGGCGCTGCCCAATGATGGTTCTTCGTATGCATTTTTATTCTAACTTAGCAGTTTCAAGTGGAATCTAACTACAATTTTTCCAAAGGTAAGAGCTTTGGAACATCAGTGTGGAATGCAAGGACTCATAGGAGTCTGACAAGTGAGCTGGGGGAGCTCAGAGTTGACTGTTTTCCTCAGTACTCATCGCAGTTGTCCTAGAATCTGGTCTCCTGGGCTGCATAGCTTCAGGGGGACTTTCTACATGGAGCTGTGTGATGCAGCCTGCCCTGTTGAGGTGTAGAATCAGAAAAAAAAGTTGCCAGCAAGCTGAAGTCTTTCAGCTTAACCTGCCCAATTCTCTGAGGTGGAAACAAAGTACCAAAGAGACAGGCAACTTGCCCGGCATTTCACAGCTGGGTTTAGATTAGAAGCATCCCTGAAGGACTCCATAGGATTGGACAGGTGAGGCCAAGAACGAACCCCACTGCTCCCGGGTATGGAAATCATGGTCCACCAGGCTGCCTCTTCATTCTCTCTTACTTCAGTGAAATTGATTTTAGAATCATTTTGGTTCAATGTTTAATTTGAGCAATAATTTAATGATAATACTTAATTTGATCAATTAATACTTTAATACTTAATTTTTAATTTTAAATATGGTAATACTTGACTTTGGGAGGGAACAGAGTATTTGTGTTATTTTCCTCTCTCTTTCTGTGATTGCTTTCTCATGGCAAGTATTTGTAATTAGTTTATAGGCTAGAAAGAAGTCAGATCCTCCTATGAGTTACAAAGGTTCACTGGGGATGATGTGCCGTTCAGTCAATTTTCATAATAAGAATCATTCCTCTGCCTTTGGAACTTTTAGCTGCAGCGCTGCTCTACCCAAAGGGGCTGGATTAACCAAATATTATAATGCTTTTTGTGTCTGAGGGCACTAAATTGACTGTATCTTGGGAACCAGAGGATTCAGCAAGCAATTTCTGGTTGATTATGAAAGCTTTGAAAATGTTTACTATTTTGAAAATATTTGAAAATATTTAATAACATATGCATGTGTGGATATGTATGTTTATGCATTTAACTAACATTTATTGAGTTTCAGGCACTGAACTAATCCCTATTACATTGTTCATTTTACTCTGGGGAGATGAGTATTATTACACCCATTTTATAGATGAAGAAATGGAGCCCTTTGAGAGGTTAAGGGACTTAGCAATCTAGTGGCAGAACTGAGCTGCTAAGTCCTAAACCCATGTCTTCAACCTAAATGCTATACTGTTCTCTTTGTGAAAGTTGTACATCACAAAGATGTCTTACTGTCTTACCTTCAGTTTTGAAGTTTCTAGAGGAATCTTTCCAACTTCTGAATTGTTAAAAAAAGTACCTACATTTTTTTTGAGATAGAGTCACTCTGTTGCCCTAGACTAGCTTACAGCAACCTCCAACTCCTGGGCTCAAGGGATCCTCTTGCCTCAGCTTCTTGAGCAGGTTGGACTATAGGTGTTACTACAATAGCCAGCTAGTTTTTCTATTTTAGTATAGACAGGGTCTTTCTCTTGCTCAGGCTGGTCTCCAACTTCTGACCTCAAGCAGTTCCACCACCTCAGCCTCCCAGAGTGCTAGGATTAAGGCATGAGTCTCCTCACCCAGCCAAGAACCCATATTTGTATGCCTACAGTATCTAGGGTCTGGCAATTAAAGAGGGAAAAGAAAAGATAAGAATTCAGTTCTTACCCAGACCCAATTGATTTATGTTTCTTCCATCTATTTTCCAGGAGCAAAGGAAACCTATTGGAAAGGGATTAATCCATCAAACATTTAAAGAAAATCGAATACTAATCCTTTTCAAAATGCTTTCAAAAATTTAATAAGAGGGGATACTTTCAAACTCATTCATGAGGCTAGCATTACCTTGATACCAGACCCAGAGGAGAAAATGATAGGCCAACATCCCTTATGAACATAGATGTAAAAATTCTCAACAAAACACTAGGAAACTGAATTCAACATCACATTAAAAAGGCCATATACTATTATTAAGTGGAATTTATTCCAGAGATACTAATTTGTTACAGTATACACAAATCAATAAATTTGATACACTACTTTAACAGAATGAGGATAAAAATAGTATGATTATCCCAAGACTTGTAGCTTTAGTAACTGCATTGGAAAAAATTCAACATCCTTTCATGATAAAAACTATCAACTTTGGGCGGCACCTGTGGCTCAAAGGATTAGGGCACAGGTCCCATATGCTGGAAGTGGTGGGTTCAAACTCAACCCCTGCCAAAAACTGCAAAAAAAAAAAAAAAAAAAACTCTCAACTTTGGGGTATAGAGAGAACATACTTCAACACAATATAGGCCATGTATGATAAGCCCACAGTTAACACATCATACTCAACAATGAAAAGCTGAAAGTTCTTTCTCTAAGATCAGGAATAACACAAAGGTGGCCAATATCGCCACCACTATTAAACCTAGTACTGGAAGTCTGGGCCATAGCAACAAAGTAAGAAAAAGAAATATAGGCATTTGAATTGGAAAGAAGTTAAATTGTTCAGGTTTGCAGAAAACATGATATTATCTATAGAAAACTCCTTTTTATCTATAGAAAAAAAGAATTACAAGTAATAAATAAACTTAGTAAAGTTGCACAATACAAAATCAACATACAAAAATCAGTAGTGTTTCGATATACTAACAGCGAACTAATCTGAAAATTAAACCAAGAAAATAATCCCATTTATAATAGTATTAAAAGAATAAATACATAGCAATAATTTTAACCAAGATAAAAGACTATATACTGAAAACCTCTAAAAAATAGGTGAAGAAATTGAAGAAGACATAAATAAAAGAAAAGCTATTCCATACTTATGGGTTGGAAGATTTAATGTTGTTAAAACATCCATATTAGGGCACTGCCTGTGGCTCAAAGTAGTAGGGCACTGGCCATATGCCAGAGGTGGCAGGTTCAAATTCAGCCCTGGCCAAAACTGCAAAAAAAAAAAAAAAAAAATCCATATTATTCAAAGTTATATACAGGTTGAATGCAATCTCTATCAAAATCCTAATGGTATTTTCACATAGATAAACCAATCCTATAATTGACATGAAACCACAAAAGGCCATGCACTATTATCAAGACCATGAATAGCTGCAGAAATCTTGAACAAAAAGGAAAAAGCTGGAGGCATTACACTACCTGATTTTAAAAATCTACTATAATCTATAAAACAATACTATAATTGACATGAAATCACAAAAGGCCATACATTATTATCAAAAGACCCTGAATAGCTACAGAAATCTTGAACAAGAAGGAAAAGGCTGGAGGTATTATACTACCTGACTTTAAAAATCTAGTACAGACTGGGTGTGGTGGGTCATGCCTATAATCCTCACAGGAAGCCAAGGTGGGAGGATGAGGTGGGAGGATCACTTGAGGTCAGGAGTTCCAAATAGCCTGAACAAGAGCAAGACCCCATATCTACTAAAAATAGAAAAACTAGCTGGGCATGGTGGTGCATGCTTGTAGTCCTAGCTAGTTGGGAGGCTGATGTAGAGCATTGCTTGAGCCCAAAAGTTTGAGGTTGTTGTCAGCTATGATGATGCCACAGCATTCTACCCAGGGTGATGGAATGAGACTCTTTCTAAAAAAAAAAAAAAAAAAATTAAAATAAAAAATAAAATCTGCTACAAAGCTATGGTAATCAAAACAGCATGCTACTGTAATAAAAACAGATACTATAAACTAATGGAATAGAATAGAGAACCCAGATACAAATCCATGCTTTTGTGATCAATTGATTTTTGGTAAAGATGTCAAAAACACACAATGAGGAAAGGACAGTTTCCTCAATAAATAATGGTGGGGGAAAAGTGGATATTCACATGATGAAGAATGAAATTAGACCCTCATCTCATACCATATATACACATCAACTCAAAATGAATTAAAAACATAAAGGTAAGATCTGAAACTGTAAAGTTACTAAAAGAAAATGGGAAAAACTTCATTTTCAGGTATGACACTAAAATCACAGGCAACAAAAGCATAAATAAACAAATGGGATTATATCAAAATAAAACTCTGTACAACAATGAAAGCAACTCACAAATGAAAAGGAACGGGAAAAATATTTGCAAAGCATACATGTGATAAAGGATTAAGATCCAAAAGATTTAATGAAATCACACAAATCAATAGCTAGACAAGAAATAATCAGTTTAAAGATTAAAATAAGCAAAGGAGCTGAATAGACATTGCTCAAAAGATAACATAAAAATGGCCAACAGAAATATGAAAAAAATGCTTGATATCAGTAGAGAAATACAAATTAAAACCACAGTGATATATTACCTCACTCTATTTTCAAAACATGAAAGATAATTGTTGACAAGCACTAGAGAAAAGAAAATGCCCTGGTATAGTGCTGTGAAAATGTAAGTTAATACAGCTGTATGGAAAACAGTATGGAAGTTCCCCTAAAATGATAATTAGAAAGATCACATTATCTAGCAATCCTGCCATTGGGTATATATATCCAAAGAAAATAAAATCAGTCTGTTGAAGAGATATCTGCACCCTCGTTTTATTACAGCATTACTCACAGTAGCCAAGATACAGAATCAATATAAGCATCCATCAAGAGTTGACTGGATAAAGAAAATATGTTATATTCATCTAATAGAATACTATTCCATTTTTTTTTAAAGGAGTAAATCCTGCCATTTGCAAAATGTACATGAAACTGGAGACATTATGTTAGGTTAAATAAGCCAGCCCCAGAAAGACCAGTACTGCAGTATTTCACTTCTGTGAGATCATGTAAGTTGAACTTGCAGAAGCAGAGAGCAAAATAGTGATTACACAGGTTGAGGGGATATTGGCCAAATGATACAAAATTTCAGTAAGAAGGAGAAATAAATTCAAGTGGTCTAGTGTACAACATGATGACCACTGGCTGGCTGATGACCAGTTATTAACAATGTATTGTATTTTTGAAAATTGCTGAGTGGATTTTAAGTGATTTCACCATAAAGAAATGATAAGTATGTGAGGTGGTGCACATATTAAAGAGCTTCACTTAGTCATTGCACAATGTACACATATTTTAAAACAGGAGTCCTCAAACTATGGCCTATAGGCTACACGTGGCCCGCCGAGGACTTTTATCCGGCCTGCCAGGTGTTTTTGCCTCCATTGCCTGTCCTGTTTAGCAGCGGACTCATCCCGGGCATGCAAAATCTGTTAGTGGAAAACCCATTGGTTGCATTCCCAAACAAAACATGTGGATTCACTGGAAAAGTTTGCAAAAGGAGTTCCAATTTAGATTTAAAGAGCTTCATCTCCATGCACAGGACATATAGCTTTTCCATAACCCATTTTCTATTGACATTGAAAATGTGGAGATCAGTCCCTGAAGTTGCCACCCTGGCTGCCCCTCTGCCAGCTACTCTGGTGCCACCACAGGCCGGTGGCTCCGGCAGGTGGGAGCCAGGCACTGATGGGTGTGGCAGAGGCGGCTGAGCACTCCTGCAGCTCCAGCTCCAGCTCTGGCTTCAGCTCTGGCTCTGCGTAGGTGGCAGCTTTCCGGCTTCTCCACGGGCTGGCCTGTGGCACCTGGATGCTCTAAGAACATTTCCACTATTGCTCAGAGGACACACACAGTGGGATTCAGAATTCCTGGAGAATTGCCTTTGTGAGAAGCTGGAAGTATTTCTTTAAATTCCTTCTCTTAGTTTTTCAAAGAAACATCAAGAAATCATGAACAACATTAGTAATGAAGAATTTGACTGCCACTTGCCTGATGAAGGTTTTACTGCCAAGGACATTCTGGGCCAAAAAATCAATGAAGTTTCCTCTTCTGATGATAAGGATGCCTTCTATGTAGCAGACCTCAGAGATGTTCATGAAAAAAAGCTAAAAGCTTTTCCTCATGTCACTCCCTTTTGTGCAGTGAAATGTAATGACAGTAGAGCCATTGTGAAGACCCTCACTGCCACTGGGACAGATTTGACTGTACTAATAAGACTGAAATACATTTGGTGCAAAGTCTCGGGGTGCCCCAGAGAGGGTTACCTATGCAAATCCTTATAAATAAGTGTCTCAAATTAAGTATGCTGCCAATAATGGGATCCAGATGATGACTTTTGAAAGTGAAGTCAAGTTGATGAAAGTTGCTAGAGCACATCCAAAGGCCACGTAAAGGCCACGTTGGTTTTGCGGATTCCCAGTTTGGTTTTGATGATTCCAAAGAAGTCTGTGAACTCATTGTTAAATTTGGTGCTACACTCAAAACCAGCAGACTTCTTTTGGAACAGGCAAAGGAGCTAATTATTGACGTCATTGGTGTCAGCTTCCATGTAGGAAGTGGCTGTACTGATCCTGAGACCTTCATGCAGGCAATCTCTGATGCCCTCTGTGTCTTTGACATGGAAGCTGAGGTTGGTTTTAGAATGTACCTGCTTGATATTGGTGGTGGCTTTCCTAAATCTGAGAATGTGAAGCTTAAATTTGAAGAGATCACTGGTGTAATCAACCCAGCATTGGACAAGTACTTTCCATCAGACTCTGGAGTGAGAATCATAGCTGAGCCAGGCAGATATTATGTTGCATCAGCCTTCACACTTGTAGTTAATATCAATACCAAAAAAATTGTATTAAAGGAACAGATAGGCTCTGATGATGAAGATGAGTCCAGTGAATAAAGCTTTATGTATTACATCACCGATGGAGTATGTGGATCATTTGATTGCAACCTTCATGATCATGCTTATGTAAAGCCTCTTCTGCAAAAGAGAGGTGATGAGAAGTAGTATTCATCCAGCATATGGGGACCAATATGAGATGGCCTTGATGGGATAGTTGAGCACTGTGACCTGCCAGAAATGCATTTGGGCAACTGGATGCTCTTTCAAAATATGAGTGCTTATACTGTAGCTGCTGCTTCTACTTTCAATGGATTCCAGAGGCCAACAATCTACTATGTGATGTCAGAACTGATGTGGCAACTCACGCAGCAAATCCAGAACCCCAACTACCTACCCAAAGTAGAAGAGCAGGATGTTGGCACTCTGCCTGTGTCTTGTGCTTGGGAAAGTGGAATGAAACATCACCCAGGAATTTGTGCTTCATTTTTTTTTTTTTTTTTGTAGAGACAGAGTCTCACTTTATCACCCTCAGTAGAGTGCCATGGTGTCACACAGCTCACAGCAACCTCCAACTCCTGGGCTTAGGCGATTCTCTTGCCTCAGCCTCCTGAGTAGCTGGGACTATAG
>CAUYON010102879.1:0-71656 GCA_963573935.1 Arctocebus calabarensis | reverse complement strand
CTCTCTTTCACCCAGGCTAGAGTGCTGTATCGAAGCTCACTGCAGCCTCGAACTCCGGGGCTCCAGCCATCCTCCTGCCTCAGCCTCCCAAGCAGCTGGGATTACAGGTGTGTGTCACCATACTCAGCTCATTTTTCTATTTTTTGTAGGGATGGGAAAACTCCTATGAGCTCCCACCCCCGGGAAGGGAGCTGCTCAGGACCCAGACCTGGTGTAGGCGCTGGGAGCCAAGGCTGAGTGATGGCCCCAGAGCAGCTTCAGCTGCTCAGTGCCCAGCCTGGTTAACAGTAACCCTCAGAGCCAGAGGTCTCACTTGCTGGGGGGAGGGTGCATGCACTCCACCTTAGCAGCCCCTCTGCTACCCTGGCTGGGAGGAAGGGGCTTCCAGAGGGCAAAGGGCAGGAGAGGCCAGTCCCCAGGAGTGGAGCCGAGGGTCCACACAGCCCTGACTCTCTGCTGCTGGTGAGGGAGATGGGGCTGGCCTTCCCCAGGGGGCACACAAGCCCTGTGACTGAGACCTAGGAGTGCCAGAGCTGAGAAGTACCTGGACCTCTGGGGCCCACCAAGCCCTGTCCAGGGGCCGCACACGGGCAGGTGCTGAGAATGGTGATTTCAACTCCTGCTGTCCTTCACTGAGTCCTCACTGTATGTCCACCTTTGTACTCAGTGTCTTCACGACAAACCATGACACTGTATGTCCACATTTGTACACAGTATCTTCACGACAAACCATGAGCTGGTTCTGTTTTTATGTCCATTTTAGAGAGAAGGGAAGGATGGGCCAGAAGGCTTGGGGCTGCACCAGCACCACTCCTGATGAGGGTAGAGCCCCCACGCAGCCCCCAGGCCCTGAAGGGGCTGAGCACTGCCCCCGCCCGACCCCCTGGCCCTGCTTCCTAAGCACCAGACAGAGCCTGGTATTGACCAGCTCGGACAAGGCATTGATTGGCTGAAAGGTGAAACCTGAAATAGTCCCAGCTGCTGGTAAGCAGGATTCTTAATTGTTTAGGCAGCTAATCGGTGGGAGGGGGGCTTTGATCCCTCAAGGGCAGGCTCAGGGTGGCCGGACAGTGGTGGGATACCTGGGAGGAGGCACAGGAGGCCGGGGTTGTCCTTTGGGGCTTTCCTCCCACAGTCCACCCTTCTGGCCAGGCCACAGGCATGGTCCCAGGCCCCAGGCAGCTAAAGGAAGGGTGGCAACTCTGAGCCCCAGTGTGCCATTCTGGCCCCAAGCCCCAGCATATCATCCCAGCCCCGAGTCCGGCCCCGAGCCCCAATGTGTCATCCCAGCACTGAGCCTCCGCCTGTCATCCCAACACTGAACCTTAGTGTGTCATCCCAGCCCCAAGACTCAGTGTGCCATCCCGGCACTGAGCCCCAGCGGGCCACCCCAGCCACACCGCTGCCTCACTATGGCTCCAAGTGAGTTGCCTAAACCTTGCCCACCTCAGATTCCTCATCTGGAAAATGAAGTAATGGCCACAGGAGACTGCTCTGCCTGGTTGAGTGAGTACATGCAGGTGGCTGAGGAGCTCCTGGTGGGGCCTGTTTGTCCTAAAAAGGGGCAGTATCACCTCGACAGTAGCTCCCAACAAGGGTCACCCAGGCCGCTGTCAATGTTCCTCCAGGTATGTGCAGAGAAAAGACACACTTCCCCATCAGGTTCTGTAACCCAGAGCTGCTTTGAGAATGCTTCTAATGCACCCATGTACCCAGAACCCCAGCAGGTGAGCCTGCCCCTCAGAAGGACCTCCCCTGAGGTGTGAAAGATGGTGTGCCTGCCCTAGGGAAGGTGGGCCCAGGCTCTGGCCAGGAGCCGCCCTCCTTCCTAGGCCCCAGCCAGGCCATAGAGACCATATGAGCAGGAACCAGGGGTGGTCCATGGCCAGACATCATGTGCGCTGTAGGCCTACAGCCAGCAGTAAAGCTTCAGTTTTTTTCCAAAGGGGTGAGAAGTCCCTAGAGGCTTTGAGAGGGAGAATGATGACGGTGATGGGAGGGCTCAGGAGTCTGAGCGGGGGTGGGAAGCTGGTGCTCTTGGGCCACAAGCTCAGCCTGTGCGCCTTACAACCACCCCTCAAAGCCAGGGCCTGGGGCAGGAACTTCAGAGTCCCCAGGTGGCCCTACAGACTGAACCGAAAACAGAAAAGGGCCTCTTCTCACCCCTGGGCATAGACAAGCCCGGATCTCCGGAGCCCCGGAGCCCCCCCCCGGAATGCAGGGAGCAGCTCAGTCCACACTTCTCATTAGGGCCCACCCAAAATTTCTCCAAGAAATGTTAAATTTTGATATCACAAAGGGCATTTCCTAGTGCCCAAGGTCATCGCAGGGATGGCTGCAGTGTTTCTGCCAGCTGCAGTCTCCTATGCAGCCTGGTCACTGTGGCCGATAGGGCTGCAGAGACGTGGCTGCAGAGCCGAGGGACAGAGAGGGAGCATCATCGAGAGCCAGCTAGGGAGGACAGTGTGCACAGCCGTTCCTTGGCTCCAAATCCACTCAGGGGTCACCTCCCAGAGCTGGCCTCAGGCTCCCCCTCTTCAAGTTCAAACTTATCTTGGTCTTCAACTTGAGTAGAGCCGTGGGAACTAGTGGTGAGCAGATGAGCCTGGGACCCCCTGTCCTGGCAGGCAGTCTGCACTTGTGCCCTTAGCTGTAATATGAGGGCCTCCCTCACCAGGTGTGTGACTGTCCTGGGGCCACCAGGATAAAGGACCATAGACTGGGGGTTAAACAACAGAAAGAAATTGTCTCATAGTTCTAGGGGCCAAAAGTCCCAGACTGAGGTGGGCAGGGCTGGTTCCTTCTAGAGCTCCACGGCAGGATCTGCCCAGCCTCCCAGCTCTTGCTGACTGCCAACCATCCTGGCATTCCTTGGCTTGTAGAAGTATCACTCCGATCTGTACCGTCATCCTCACGTCATTGTCACATGATGGTCTTCCTGTGTCCTGTGGGGAGGTCTACATCCAGATTCCTCCTTCTTGTGAGAACACCAGTCACATTGGCTCAGGGCCCACCCACTCCCTCATGACCTCGTCCGAACTATAACTGCAGTGACACTATTTCCAGATGAAGTCATGTTCTGAGGTCCTTGGAGTTAGAACTTCAAAACCTAAGTTTGGGGGGCACATAATTCCACTAGTAACACTAGCACCAAGCACACTGCCTAATCCTAGGAAAGCTCACGGTCACGAAGCTCTGCACACGATGTCTACAGCGGCCTCATCCTTAATTGTCAACACCTAGTCACATCCAAGGTGTCCTTCTGTAGATGACGGATAAACAAACCAGGACACCCGGACAGTGGGATGCAGTCCAACAAAAGGAAGAAATGAGATTCAGGCTACAAAGAGACAGTGAGGAAACGTAAAAGCACTTTGCTGAGTGGGAGAAGCCGGTCTAGAAAGCTGCATGATGGGTGACTTCAGTACAGCAGGTCCTCAAATAAAGTCACTTCAGCCAACACTGCTCATTCATTCAACATCATTCCGTTACACTGATGAGAAAGAAACCTGATTCCCGCCCAGGGGAGCACGCGCTCCTCAAGACGGCCTGGATTTCTCCTACACTGTGCAGGTCACGTGGTCCCAGTGTGAGTGGCGTGGGCCTGTGTGAGTGTCCGGCCATGGACCTGAGCGTGCCCTGATACGGGCCAGCACACTGGAACAGGCTCTGACCTCCCGCATCTTGTACTGGAATGAAATGGTAAATAATTATCTTATTTGTTTTTACTAATTTTTCTTAAATGTACACATAACTAACATTTATTTCAGTGTTTAATTTTAGAAGTGTCTTTGTTAAAAGTTTGGTGGCAGGTGGCTCCTGTGGCTCAAGGAGTAGGGTGCCGGCCCCATATGCCGGAAGTGGTGGGTTTAAACCCAGCCCTGTCCAGAAAATAAATAAATAAATAAATAAAATAAGAATTTGGCTTGGTGCCTGTGGCTCAACGGGCTAAGGCGCCAGCCACGTACACCAGAGCTGGCGGGTTCGAATCCAGCCCGGGCCCACCAAACAACAATGACGGCTGCAACCAAAAAAAAAATGGCCGGGCGTTGTGGCAGGCACCTGTAGTCCCAGCAACTTGGGAGGCGGAGGCAAGAGACTCGCTTGAGCCCAGGAATTGGAGGTTGCTGTGAACTGTGATGCCACAGCACTCCACCCAGGGTCACAGTTTGAGGCTCTGTCTCAAAAAAAAAAAAAAAAAAAAGAGTTTGGTGGCATTTTTTGTGACCGGAAGTAGGTCGTAGGGACTTTGTTTCTGTTGAGCTGCAGACTGGTTTCATTAAACATCATTTCACCCAAACCTGCAACTACTGAGACCCATTCAATGGGACACTCTAGAAAAGACAAAGCCACAGTAAAAGGATCACAGGTTGCCAGGTCTGAGTGAAGGAGGGTAAGTAGGTGGAATGTGGGGGTTACAACAGGAAAATGCCTGTCCTATCCTGTCATGGTGGCCACTAGCAACAGTGGCCACAGGAGACAAACATTCAAGCCAGTCCTGGGCTCCCATGCCCATCAAACAAGCACCCGCTATCCCCACCAACCAGCCACCCACATGGACTGTCCACTCCCCAGACAATAGTGGAAATACATTATGCCCCAGGTAACTGTCCTGTCAGAATGACAATTTGGGCTTCCACAGAGGTTGTCTCCTTCCCACTACAGATCAGTGCTGGATGAGGGGTCCCTATCAGAGGGACCATCTGGGTCAGAGGCCTCACAGGGGCCGAGATGGGGCAGCCACTCATGGGTGGCACCCAGGTGTCAGGTGTAGGGTCATGGACACACCTCTTCTCCATCACTTTCCTCTTCATTTCCACCACAGCAGGCCCCACCTAGTCCTCCCTACCTTGCCCAGTGAGTCCCTGAGTGGCTGGGTCCAGCCCACTGGTCAGGTAAGGCAGGGCAGCCCCTCGGACACAGGCAGCCCCAGGGCAGGTCCAGCTGAGCTCTGGCTGAGCTCTGGCCCTGCCACTCAGCTGGGCCTGCTGCGGGGTCGGGGGCAGGGGAAGGCAGGGGCTGCCTGGTCACCACCGAGAACTCACAACCTCTCTGCCTTCCTAAGGTTCCTTTTCCATAGACGTGGCTGACAAGAAGGTGAGGGGCCACCCAGCCCAGGGGGGTTGGCCCCTCATTCCTGCAGTGAGTCTCAGGTGACGCAGTCTTCACTATGACATTAAGCAAAGAGCATCTCATTGCTAGAGATTTCCCTCTCACATCCCAGCACAATTCTGGTTGGAAGTTGCCAGACAGAAGCTTCATTTTTACTCAACATTTCCTGCCCAGTTCAGTGTGTAATTGCCCCTTGGCAATTTAGCCAGGAGCACTGCCGCAACTTATAAAAAAATAAATCTAAATAAAGCCTGAGGAGCAGAAAGGCAGCCAATCAGCCCTCTGCTTCTTTAAGGAATGCCTTCTTGTAGGGGTGCAGTGGCTCACACCTGCAATCCCAGCGCTCTGGGAGAAGGCAGGTGGATCGCCTGAGCTCAGGAGTTCGAGAGCAGCCTGTCTCTACTAAAAATAGAAAACCGAGCCAGGCGGAGGGTCTCACACCTGTAATCCTAGCACTCTGGGAGGCCAAAGCAGGTGGATTGCCTGGAGCTAACAGGTTCAAGACTGTCTGAGCCAGAGCAAGACCTCGTCTCTAAAAATTAACCAGACATTGTGGTGGGCGCCTCCCAGCTACTTGGGAGGCTGAGGCAAGAGGATCACTTGAGCCCAGAAGTCTGAGGTTGATGTGAGCTATAACACCATGGCACTCTACCGAGGGTGACACAATGACACTCTATCTCACAAAAAAGAAAAGAAAAGAAAAACTAGCCGAGTGTTGTGGCGGGAGCCTGTAGTCACAGTTACTCAGTAATCCTCAGGCAAGAGGATTACTTGAACCCAACAGTTTGAGGTTGTTGTGAGCTATGACCCCATGGCACTCTACCCAGAGCAACAGCTTGAGACTGTGTCTCAAAAAAAAAAAGAAAAGTTAAAAGCTACTATCTGCTCACCAAAACCAGTGAGCGAAGCAGATACACCTGTCTCCCACCCCACCTCAGGGTCCTGCTAGACCTCAAGCAATCCTCTTGCCTCAGGTTTTCTATCTTTAGTAGAGATAGGGTCTCGATTTTTGCTCAGGGTGTTCTTAAACCCATGAGCTCAGGCAATCCACCCACCTCTGCCTCCCAGAGTACTAGAATTACAGGCAAGAGCCACTGCACTCAACCTATTTTTTTAAAATTTCTGAAATATCCTTTAATAACACTTTGTCTAAAATATAAATTTAATGGAAAACTAGGAGTCTTGGTGTTGGTTTATTTTCTGTTGAGAATTCCTGTGCCACTGTAGAAAAGCAAGGCACATCCACAGAAGCTGAGAACAAGCTTTATCACCTTGGTCCTTCAAAGAACGCAGGTGTTTTCCTGCATCAGTTCTAAAAAAGTTTTGAAGAGAGGCCATGAAGTTCTGTTCAATGGGTCCAGGAAATCTCTCTCAAGTGCATCTGTGACACAGGAGAATGTGGGTGGGTGAGGGGTGAGAAAGGAAGGCAGAGGCACCCAGTGCTACGGAGAGGTGGAGCCCTGGCCCCCAGGTGGTGGCCCTTGTCACATCACTGGCCTGAGAGCATACAGAGGTCAGAAGAGACCCCAAGGTCCTCCGGCATAATCAGCATGAGGCCAAACAACCATGCGCTCATTACAATGGAAGCCAGAATTCTGAAAAATAGCTAGAAATGACCATGAGCCCAGCAGAGAGCCTGCCCTGAGAAGCAGCTCCATGAACTCCCCTGACCATGCAGACTCTGCATCAGTGCACCTCCAACACCAGGGCTGCTGAGGACACAGTCGCAGGGCCTTCCCCCTGCAGCCAGGCTGGCGCCGACCCCATGCCCTGCGCACCCATCCTGGGATTGCCGAACGAGCCCACTTCTCAGATGAGGATACTACTTCAAAGAGAGGTGGTGTCGCCTGTGATGGCAGAGCTGGGGCCTCCAAGGGTGCCAGGCATTTCTACATTTGCACACCCAGCAAGGCTCTGCAGAGAGCCCTGGGAAGACGTGACCTAGAGGGCCTGCGTCCGGCACCTGCCCATCTCCGCCCCCTCCCCCAGCCTTCTAAGAGTGCAAGGAGCAGCAAGGGGAAACGGGGCTCTGGGAGGGTCCGGAGGACCTGGAAGCACTTTGTGGAGCCAAGTAGGCAACTGTAAGGAGCGAGAAACAGAAGTGGCAGGGTGGGTGTCCCCACCCACGGGAGGTCTCTGAACCGCTCACTGGGCTCTTCTGTGACCCAGGCAGCTTTCATTGCCCACACGTGGTGAGATTCCCATTAATCATAGTGGTGGACCCACTGGAGCTGGAAAGGGGCTGGGAGGGGCTGCTAGGGTAACCCATGTTCTATGCAGAACCTGACCCCTATGCATGGCGGTGGGGGCAAGGCCCTGGGGTGGGGGCAGAATCCTTAGAATTCCCAGATGGGGACTCACCTCAGGCTCAGAGTATGAGTGGCCCCTCGGTGCAGCCCCAGTGAGGCCAAGCCCAGAGTCTGCAAGCTGAAGGTACCAAGGCCCTGGGTGTTCATGACCCCAGCACACTCTCTACCAGGAACAGCCCCCTTCAGCACAGGTGAGGCCCTCCATGCTGCCATGAAGGAAAAGAGCCCAGGGCTTGGACCCTAGAGTGGGACAAGCACTTGGGAGGAGCCTAAGCAAACCCTGACCTCTGGAGACCCCATTCACAAAGTGGAGCTGAGTACCCGCCCTGCCCAGCATCCCTGCAAGGCTCAGCAGCAGTGGGGGGCTATGTGGAGACTACAGGTCCTCAGCTCTAACCAGTGTCTCTAGAACCTCCTCCCAGCAATGTCCACCAGGGCTCTGGGTAGTCAGCAGCAGAGAGGGATCTGGAGGGCCTTAGCCAAGATGGGTTTGGAGGTTCATACCAGGGGGCTGGGCTGGTGGGAACCCCAGACCAGTGCAGCTAGGACTTTGGTCCCCTGGAGACTCAACGCCCCCCCAGCTCCAAGAATACTCCTCGCCTATCTCTCCCGGGTCCAGTGTCCAGAGCAAGCCCGTTCTGGGAGCCAGCTTCAGGGCAAGAGGCTGAAATGAATGTCCCCCCACTCCTCCTTGATCACCCGTCCCCTTTAAGCCCCAGTTTAATGACTCTTGCTCCAGGAAGCGCCCCCACGCCCCACACCCATCTGGTCCTGTGTCCAGGTCTGTCTCCTCCCCTGGGCTGTGTGTCCCAGGAGGGCAGCAAAGGGCTGGGTTTTCCTATCCCCTTCCCCGAGCACCAGAGATGGTCCTCAGCAGGACTCAGCTCCACTTTGAGAATGGGGTCTCCAGAGGTCAGGGCTTGCTTAGGCTCCTCCCAAGTGCTTGTCCCACTCTAGGGTCCAGCCCGGGCCTCTTTTCCTTCATGGCAGCATGGAGCCCCCAAGGGCCTCACCTGTGCTGCAGGGAGCTGTTCCTGGTAGAGAGTGTGCTGGGGTCATGACCCCCCCGGGCCTTGGTCCCTTCAGTTTGCAGAGCCCAGCTGCCTCGAGGGGTGCCTGCTGAGTGCGCGTCAAATGAAGGAATGAAGGAATGAATGAATGAAGGCCTCTGAGACCGGGAAGCTCGCCAGGCTAGCAGGGTGGGACATACCAGCTGGGCATGCGCTCAGTAACAGACCGGCTACAGAGGACAGGGCAGGCCCCGCTCCCTCAGGGTGACTCAGCCGCCCATTTGCAGGAGCAGGGCTGCTCCCCCCAGAGGATTAGGAAGCCTCCCACCACGGTCAGCCCCATCACAGGCCTTCCCGCCCGGGATCGTGCCAGGCGGGCTATCTTAGGACCTTCATCACAAAGCATTTGAGCAGACACAACAGGTGGGGCCCTTGCAGCTCTCCCTGGGACAGGGCCAGAGCGGCTTCTGCCCAGGAGCCTCACATGCCTGCCCTGGGGTCCCGCAGGCATGTCACATGAGTGGGCTCTCAGAATGGACTATGACCCCGAGCACGGGGCGGGGGGCACAGTCGGTGCTCAGGGTACAACCCTGGGCCAGCACAATCTATTGTCCTATTTCCACACTCACATCAGCCCCTGCTTCCCTCAGGCAGACTAGAGAATCTCTAGGTGTGACCCAGATCTTGGGATCCTCAAAGAGCCTAGGAAGGACGCTGGAGACCATGTGGCCCACCTGCCTCCCCTGTGGTCCTCTGACACCCACAGGGCCTTCCTGGAGAGGCCTGATCTTTGCTGGGACCACCAGGAGCAAAGATGACCCTCACATGTGCAGGGGACGCACAGTGAGTGCTCACTGGCAGCATCCAGGGCCCCTCCCTGCCCCAGGCTCGCAGTCTGGGGAACCCACAGTACACCCAGGCTGGTGAGCCCGAGATGGACAGGTTCAGGGCTTATGCACAAAACACAAGCTGGGGGGCCAGGGGGTCTCTGGGGTCAGTAGAGCAGTATCTAGGGAGGTGAGGGGCAGGGCCTGACCATCCCTTGGTGTCCGTGGGTCCCTGAGCACAGCTGTAGGGATCCTCCCTGAGCAGGCGCAGGGTCTGAGGGCTGGCCTGCAAACCTGCCTGTCCAGACCATAATGTCCTCTTCCTGACAGCTGAGCCAACAGCTGCCCTGGCTGGCTTTTGTGTGCCATGCTGGGGCGACTCACAGGACACCCATGTCCCATGGTCCTGAGAAGACCTCACTGCCGGGGCCCAGAGAAAGACCTGCTCCTCCTCAGGGTGTGGGGGTGCTGCATGGGGCACCAGCTCTGCAGGGCACCGGGTGGCCCAGCTGGTTTCAGAAACCCCCTTGGCTGTCCGAGAGGGACAGGCAGGTAGGCCGGCGAAGCAGGAAGGATGCCCACAGCTGAGGACAGCCCCAGTGGGCCTGGAGCAGGAGGGCGCAACCCCCGCACAGAGGCACACGCGGCCCCCTGCCCCTTCTCAGACCCGTCTCACCTTCTAGACCCTTGTGTCATCGCCAGGCCCCACCAGGGTTATCAGTCACTCCAGCCAGGACAGACTCTTGTGTTAGTCTGTTCAGACCCTATAACTGAGGCCTGGCCTTCTCAGGGGACTGACCTTGCCCTGACCACCCCTCCCGCTTCCCTCCCTTCATTGGCCCACTCATTCATTCATTCCTCCATTCACTCCCGACTGAGCCTCGGGCTGCCTCTCTGGTTCAGTTGCACACATGTCCTGAGTGCTGACCACAGGCTCCAAGCAGGCTGGGATGCTCCTGCCCTCATATAGCTTCCAGTGTGACAGGCTGTTGAACCAGAAGCCCTGGCCACAAGCCCCAGATGGGCCTGCTCTGGCTTGCACAGACCAGAGGCTCTGACTTCCAGGACTACCCAGGTATCACTAAGGGCCATGGTCACCAGATGGGAGATACTCCCTGCCTCTGGGACTAGCCGTTCACTTGCTCAGCACCTCTGGCCTCTGCGGCTATCAGCACCAGCAGGGTCCGTGGCACAGCTGCCCAGTGGGGGCTCTGGAGCAGCAGATCTCCCACACAACCAATGCTGGACAAGTCCTGGACACTTGTGTTGGGGATGCTGACTGCTCAATGAGTGGGGTGTCAGTAACGACCCCCCATCACGACAGATGAGCAGTCAGACTCTGCCCTGACCGTCAGCAGAGGGACCCAAATCCAGGATAGGACAAGTTCAGGATTATCCAGGAACTCAGTGGGAATGTTTTTCCCTTCACAGCCCTTCAAGCCAGGACCCTGCATGATTCTAGGTAGATGGGCAGAGCTGGTGAATTTCCGTGGACACCAGCTTCGTGCTGAGACCTGGTTTGGGACTCTGAAGAGGGTGGACTTCCTTCCACGGAGGTTTCCATACAATCCTCATCTCTACTTGGGGCTTGTGTAAACCCTGGGCTGTCCCACAGGGATGACTTTAAGCTATCCTCCTTGGCAACTCATGGTCCTACCCTGGGTCCTACACCAGGCCAACTACACCAAGACGGGAGGACCTGACTTCTGTGAGCTTGGTGACAATAACAGAAACCAGCCGTGGGTCTAAGTGCACTTTGTATCTGGGTCACTAAGAGCAAATGCACCCTCTGCAGGTGACCAAGGTGCTCCCGCCCAAAAACATAAGGCCCCCAGGGGCTACAGAGTCCCAAGGGTTGTCACTGACATGGCTTAACTCAGGGCAGCACAGGAAACAGGTCCAATCTGGTTCCCCAGGCTCCACTGAGCAAAGGACCCTGGGTGCACCTTGTGTTGTGGGCAAAACATTTTAATATCCACCGTGTGCCAGGGACAGGAGGCTAGTGGGCAGAGAGTGCCAACCCTGCTCCAGCCCTCCCCCATCTCTGCAGCCCCCCACTATAGGCAGCTGGTTCAGGGAACCCCCACCCCAGGCTTCCCATGTCCTGAGCCTCTCTGGGGTCCCACCCCTGGCCCTGTCCCCTCCAACAGTATAAGAGGCCCATGGCACCTGGCATGGTCTCCCCAGCACCGACAAGCCCCCCCATACTGGAGAGAGGGCAGGATGGGGTTGAGAAGTGGGATACCAGGGAGGGCCCCAACTCCAACTGCAAAGCCCTATTCCTGTTACTATTAATGGCTCATCACACAGACACATCCCCTCCTCATGCCTTCTGTCCCCCAGAGCCACCACCCACCCACTGGGTGGTTCAGGGTCTATTAAGCAAAATGGTGTCACAAAATTAATGTGCCTTTCCCAGCAGGAGATCAGAATTTATCTGGCTTCCTGGTGAAATTAACTGAGCATCCAGGTTCCTCCTGGCTAGACAATAAGGACCCAGAATGAAAATGCCATAGTCATGTCACATGTCACATCACACACAGACCAATGGAGAGTCTGAGGACCAGAGCTCCAGCTCCAATGGAAGGCTGTCCCTCCTGCCTCCATGGGACATCTCTGTCACAGGCCACACAGAGCAAGGAGTGTCCCCTGGCAATTCCAATGTCCTCCTTGGACCCCTTCAGCCCTTCTCCCAAGTCCTCATCACCCCTCCTTCTGACCCTGAGAGTTCCACTGTCTTCCTTGGCCATGAACTAGGTCTGACAAGGGAAGTATCAAGAGCTCCTTGATGAGCAGAAGATCCCCTGCTGGAGGCTCAATCAGCAGACACACCATAGACCACATCCTGTCCCACCACCATAGCCACCAGGGCTAGCTACCTCATGCACACATTACCATGAGCAAAAAATAAGTCTGCTTATTTGTTGTCTGAGGTCACTTGACATGGTGTGGGCATGTTTGTTACTGAAGCATAAGCTGGCCTAACCTGACTAATAAGCCCTGAACCTTCTGGAACATTCTACAAATATTTCCTGAACTGCCACTCTGTTCCTGGCATTGCTCCAGACACTGGGGTTGCATTGGGAACAAGGTCCCTGCCCTAGGGCTCCCCTTTCCAGGGGACAGGCAACAGCAGAAAACAAACCCATGTGTGTACAGTCCTGCTGGTGGAGAGTGCATAGCCCATCAGAGAGGGACAGAGGACGGGGAAAGCTCCAGGTGGGGGCATCGCTCTGGACCAGGCGGTCAGGGATGAACCTGCAGAGGTGGCAAGGAGGCTGAAGCACCAAGATACCCGGGTGTTCTCTGCAGTGACGCAGGCAGCCAGCAGGAAGCTGAGGGCCTCCTTGCCTCTTGGCCCAACCTCCCCTTTGAGGGTTTGATGAAGGTCAGCTCTCTCCCCAAAACACCGTGAACGCACACCCAGGGTGCTTTGCAGGCCACTTGAAGGGATGGTGGCTCCGACGGTCCCAGATACCACCCCACAGAAGCCTCCCTCACCCACTGAAAGTATAGCCTGGGACCCAACACACCACTCTAGCCACCACCCTGTGCCCCAAAACACTCACCCTAGACCCCACCCCACCCCCTGGGTGATTTCAGAGTTATATTAAGGAGCAGCAGTGGTGGGTGGGGATGGGCGCCCGTAATCAGAGAAGACCAGCAAGATGCAGTTGTCCAAGGCGCCGGATTTATCCTGCCCCGGTCAGCTGACGGGCTTGGTTACAGTCCTCAGTGGCTGGCCAGGGGAGCGGTGAGCACTGCCGTCCACCCCGAGCAGCTGCAGGGATTGATTGGGGAGATGGTTTTCCTGTAGAAATGCACTTACCATACACGGGTTAAAAATAGCTGTGGAGCCAGAGCTGGGAGGCGCAGCCGGTGAGCAGCCTCCCCACACGCTGCCCAGGCTAGGCAGGAGCAGGGAGGAGGGGCCCAGGGCTGGTGCCCACAGAGCTCTCAGCACCCCCCCATCCACCCAGACCTGGAGCTGGGAAGGCACAAGGACAGGTGTGCCCCAGGGCCCATCACGCACACACAGAGGCCTCAATCATCCACAAAACCTCCCAGAGGGAGGCACCAGGGTCTGGGCAGCTCGGGTCCAGCCACGGAGCTGCTGCCCCAAGCCCTGCCTCCTTGTCTTCCTCAAGGTCACAGCAAACTCGAGGCCACCGTGTCCAGGTCCCAGATGTCCTGGCTCTCCAGCCACCCCATGTGTCCTCTGGCTATTTTCCTGCTGTGGCTAGAACTGGGTGACCTGCCCGTGGCAGGGGAAGAGGTGGCTTTTTTTGGGAAGTCTAAGTGGCCCCAGTAGAGGCAGGAGGACCCAGGCATCTCATTGTGGCTATTTAAAGGCCAGGAGTGAACAGGTGCAAGGCATAGGCATTGGAGCTGGGCTGGGGCGGGGCTGCCATGGGAGGCTGTCAGCCATGGGCAGAAGGCATCCCAGAGGCTCCTGGACATCTCCATGCTGGGGCCAGAGTGGGCTCACGTGCCACAGTGGGGAGGGAGAAACCCCAGTGCCTGCCTGGAGGAGGCACCCAGCCAGGTAGGGATGAGCTGCACCCAGGAGAGCCAGGACTTCCCAACCCACAGAGGGGGCTCTCTCGGAGCTGGCCTGGCCAGCCTGGAGGCTCCTGAAAGGCCCAAAAACACTTCTCCTTGACATGAGGAATTTTGTCAATGGAAGTTCGTCACCAGGGGCCTTCTGTGTTGGGGCTCCAGGGACTTTAGCCTTTCCACATCATCACCATCATCATCCTGGTAGTGTGAGAGGCAGCTCAGTCCATCCTGCGGTCAAGTCATGGCAACACCATGCTCACTATTTGGCACTGAGCATCAGTTTCCTTGTCTTTGAAGGGGGAGGATGGTGGCACCTGCCTATCTCAGTGGCAGCAGCAAAAGCCCTGGGCAGACGGAGCTGGGAGCTTCAAAAGGGATCAAAGCTGCTATGGGCCCATCTGAGAGGGCTCAGGGCAAGCAGAGGGGTGCACGGAAGCGGCTCAGCCAGGTTGTGCCTGGGTATATGCACCTGGCCCCTAAAATCCAGCCCCTACTCAGGCCCCATCCGCCCCCCTGGACCCAACCCCCAGGACCCAGCTGGGACCCAAACTTCCTCATCCTCAAGAAACCCCAGCGAGCCCCACAGAGAGAATGTTCCTGGAGAACATGCTGGGTTCTGGGAGGAATTAATCAGCCAAGGGACTGCATTGATCACTCCCAGGCCTGTAAATTTGAGAGCAGAACTTTTGATGGAATGAAGTGTCCCCGATGGGTAACCCAGAGGGTCACCTCCATGGGCTATGGGGAGCTGAGCAAACAGCAGAGCTGCCTTGCACAGGGCACCCCTGAGAGCAGGTGTGGTTGTCAACAGAGGTCCTGGATAAGACAAGTGACCCTAGGGCAGGACAAAGGCGGCCACCTCAGCCACAGGACTGGATGCACACGTGCCACATGCCACTGCACCTTGCGAGCCCCTGAGGCATCTTAGCGCCCTCTGCACAATGAATCAGTTCTTGGCAGTAGTGCCAGGAGGAACTCACCTTGAGAGCACTTTCTCCCCATCTCTGCTGTGGACCTCGCTGCCTCGTGCCTGTCCTGCAGTCTGCCTGAGGGCCCAGGCCATGGGCTCATCTAGCTGGATACCTGGGCTTCCCCAGTTTCATCAGGATTTCTCCCACAGGCCTGAGATGGTCCCAGGTGACAGGTGGCCTATGCACCTGCACCCCTTCCCACCTCCCCCGCAGGTCCCCACAGCTGACTGGGCAACCAGATACGAGGGGCCCAGCAGGTGCTGCTCTGGGCCTGCTTGTGGGCACAACGCACTTGTTCCATGCCTGGGCCCTGCTCCCCCACCCCATCGCAGGTATGAACCCCCCACACCCTGCATGGGGGCCCACCCCACCCTATGGGTGCTCCTGCATCAGGAGCAGGTCCTGGCTCCTACCTCATGTTTGGCTGGTTTAGCCAAGGCAGGGTAGGTGCTGTCACCACTGGATAGCTGTCTCCACACCTGCCCGCCTATAACTAACTGAGCCACGGGGAGAGGTAGCCAGGAAGCACCCTTGCACCACCAGCAGTTCCCTAGGAAGCGTGTCTGTGACCAGCTCCCTGGAGCCTCCTGGAACCACACACACTCCCATTCTAGTGTGTTCTGGGGACACAGGCTTGTGCTCAGAGTCAAGGCCCTTCTATAAAGCAAGCTGTTTTGAGGTTCTGGCTTGGACACCCTTACCTGAGCTGCCTGAATTCAGGGACCAGCTACAGACTGAGCACATCCTGCTACACAGTACATCACCGGCAGGGGTGAGACTTGGCATCACGTCATTCATGTCAGGGACAGGGGCAAGGGCTGCTACCCAAGAGCTTGTCCCACTGGGATATCCCCAGAAGCCACTGGCCACTAAATCACTCCACAACCCTTACTTGGTTGGGGCCCACCTGTGCACCAAATGTCCCACAGGCTAAGACGACAGCTCAGGGGTCCTGGCAGCCCCTATCCCCTCACATCCACATCCCCTGGCTGTCTGTGGAATGGTCTAAAGGCCCTGGAAGTGACCAGAGTGGACACTGCAGCCTCCACGTGTCTAAGTATCTTTACCAGTCCTGTGTTTGGTGATTTTATTTAATTTATCTAACCCTGTGCCAAAATCATTACTTTAAGGGCAGTAACTTTAAAAGAGCCCCTGGAGGGGTAACTCCTGCTCTACAGTGAGGGCTCTGTCCTCCCCCATTCTGTTGCTGTCCCAAGCTAAGGCCACCAGGGTAGGGACATGTTGAGGATGTACCCAGAGGCCAGCAGGCCAAAGTGGGAAAGGGGTGGCCACATCCCTGGAACCTCACTGGAGGAGGGGGCTCCCCACCAGAGGAGGCGAGAAGGGGCAAGGCGCATGGAGGAGGAGGAAGGCGCGTATGCTGAGAGTCAGGAAGATGTAGAAGAAAGAACAGAGCCGAAGGTGGGGGGGACACCCTGTGGGAGGACAAGGCAGGCTCAGAGTGGCACGTGTGAGCCGAGACCAGCATTGCCTCTGTGGAGCAAAGGAAAACACCTCGCCCCACGGTGGGCACACATGGCCCCGCCAGCCACCACAGCAGCACACTCCATGCCTACCATGGCCCTGAGTCCAGGGTGAGCACCAGGCCAGGCCATGGTGCTCCCCGGTAGCCCCTGCAGCCTCGGAAGGAGCCGTGGAAAGAGCTTGCATGAGGTTTAGGAAGGGCTTCCTATACGAGGGTGGGGCTACTCGGCTGGGGGAGGCTGGCAAGCAGAAGGCCTGGGTGTGGGGAGACTGGGGCATGGCCCAGGAGACAGGGGGTGCTGCCTGGAGGGCCAGGAGCCTCCAAGGCTGGAGCTGTAGGGGGGTGCGGGACCAAGCTGGAGACAGCACCTTGAGTGGCGGTTGGCCTTCAGTAGGGTATTTTCAGGGTGCTGGCCTCGGGCTGAATAGTATCCTTTCCTGCTGCCAAGGCAGGAAAGGTGTCCCCAGACCACCTAGGGACATACACCCACCCCATCTAGGCAAAGGTGTCCCCACTGATTGGCTGAGGGAGCCATTCTCATCTCTTCCGTCCCTTCTCCTGGCAGATCCTGGTGATGCCCAGTTGACCCGGGGTGAGGCTGGCACAGCAGCCCACAGAACCCAGCCTTGACAGGACAGAGTGTGTTGGACCCCACCTGCAGGGCCCAGCCCCCTCCTTTCTTTCCCAAAGTTCAAAGACTGAAAAGGGGCCCCTCAATCAGCAGGCAAAGGGCAGAAGGGACATCGCCCCTCCTTAGTCTCACTGTTGTCCTTCCGGCAGTGTGGGGGCAGCCCACCCACCTGCTTGGAGGGCTTGAGGTTTTCTCTGGGCACAGGGAAAGCTTCTTTCAGGCTGGTCTTAGATCCCTGGGGCTGAGAGGACCCCCGGGCACACCAGCAACCCTCACAGGAGGTGGGAGAGCCACTCTGGCCCTCATGACACAGGTTGACTCGGACAAAAGGGACCTCTTTTCCCGGACTCTCAGAGAGTGGGCACCTCTCCCCACTGAGCACTTGGGCCAGTGCGCTCTGGGTCTGCCCAAGAGTGAGGCAGGTGACCACAGGCACCTCACAGTCCACTTCCCACGGGGCCTCCAGAGGGACGCCTCGCCTGACAAGCTGCCTTATCGAACCCTCCTGTCGGAAAGTCTGCACCCAGAGCGGCAGACACGACGCCTGACGCCCGACAATCTCCCCTGCCCCCGCTCCTGTCATCCTCTGTCCTGGCTCCTGCCATCTGTGTCTCTGGCCTGACACCTGACGCCTTTAGTATCAGAGGGGTCAGAGGTCAGAGGAGCCAAGGGGCCTACTGATAAGGTCCCACCACTGCTGGCGCCCTGAAGTCACAGCCTCCATCCAGAGCTTGGGAGGTCTCTGAGAAGGTGGCAGTGGAGCAGGGCTGGGGGAGTGGGGACAGCCAGGACCTCTGGGGGCCGAACATTCCAGGAAGGAGTCCCAGTGAGAAGCCCTGAGGCAAAACACTCCAGAAACAAAGTCCTGTGGAGACTTCTTGGTAACAAAGTCCCCTGAGGTGCCAAGGATAGGTTCTCCCATGACTGATGAGGAGGTGGTCTCTGCCACGGCAAGACGTCCAGGTTGTTGGGGGGAGCTGGGGCAACCCCCCACCCGGCACCATACAGGATTCTGGTAGCACTGGGTGATGTGTCTGCCCTCCACTATCTAGAAAGCCTAGGCACTTTGCAAAGTTTTAGCTGGAAAATGTTCCCTTTAGAAAGTTCTCTAAGAGGCTCCGCGCCTGTGGCTCAATGGGCTAAGGCGCCAGCCATGTACACCTGAGCTGGCGGGTTCGAGCCCAGGAATTGGAGGTTGCTGTGAGCTGTGATGCCACAGCACTCTACCCAGGCTGACGGCTTGAGGCTCTGTCTCAAAAAAAAAAAGGAAATAAACTCTGAACTAGGATTCAAGGAATGAACAGGATTGCTACTTTGAGAAACAGAAGAAACTTAAACAGCGTATACACAATCATGACTATGAAAAGTACATATAAGGCTTGACAGAGAATGAATTCTTTGATTTATCTGGAGGAGAATGGATAGAGAGAAGTGTTTTCAGTTAAAAAAAAAGAAAGTAATGGTGAGTAAGGAAGGGAAGGAGATGGGAAGCTATACTGTCTCAGCAGCCAAGGATAAGCAAGAAGAAAAAATGTTGGCTTTTTAGAGAAATCTAAGAAAATGAGGCTCAGGAACCATTTATT
Organism: Arctocebus calabarensis; assembly: GCA_963573935.1. Taxonomy (NCBI): domain Eukaryota; kingdom Metazoa; phylum Chordata; class Mammalia; order Primates; family Lorisidae; genus Arctocebus; species Arctocebus calabarensis. The sequence continues at coordinate 53,167 of CAUYON010102879.1, read as the reverse complement.
CAGTCAGGCAACTGGCAGGTCACTCTTCATCTCCTTGAGAAAAGTTGTGATGAAAAAAGAAAAGAGATTTCAAAAGGATATAACATGGCACAAAAAGACAAATTCTGCCTGAGCTCACTCCTATGCAGAAGCTAAAAAGTTGTTCTCATACAAGTTGAGAGTAGAATAGTGTTACTCAAAGGTTGTAACTTAGATACTCACATAGATAGGAGAATACGTTTTAGAAAGGAGAATAAGTTCATCCAATCTTCTCTAAAGAGTGGTGACATATTGTTTTCTTGCAAAAGTGCAAAGACATTGGATGTTAAGTGCTTTCCCTAAAAAGTAACAACTATGTGAGGTAATAGTTTTTTTTTTTTTGTTTGTTTGTTTTGAGAAGGGTCTCACCCTGTTGCCCCGGGTAGAGTGCTATGGTGTCAGCTAGCTCACAGCAACCTCAAACTTCTGGTTAAAGTGATCCCCCTGAGTAGCTGGGGTGATAGGCTTCTGCCACATCAGCCTAACTAAAAATTCTGTTTTTAGTAGAGGCATGGTCTCACTCTTGCTCAGGTTGGTCTAGAATTCCTGAGCTCAAGCTATCCTCTTGCCTTAGACTCCCAGAACACTAGGATTACAGGCATGAACCACCGTGGTAATATAATTTTTAATTAGCAAAATTTAACTGTTTCACAGTGCAAATTATACTTCAAAACATCACAGTCAGGAATTGAAGACAGAAAGATCCCTATGCTTCAAGACTGGCAAGTAATTCAGAAGAGAAAGAAGAGAATCGCAGGTGGTAGCGAGGGGAGATGGGGTTATGGATGGAAATGCTTTGATCATTCAAGAACTTGAATATTAATGTCCTGCAAATGATCGAAAGGATGGGATTAGAGAGAGGATATTCATTGGCGCATAATCGGGATGCCAGCTTTAAAGTGAAGACAAACTCTCTGTACAGGAAGGAAATGAGAAATCAATCTAGAAAAGACAAACAAAGGTAGAGGAAAAGGAAAGTAATTATTGGAAGCTCATAATAGCTGCCTCTAATCTTCTCCATAAAGTGCAGGGCAAAGTTCAGTAATCTTTTATTTCATGTAAGCATTTATATCATATAAATGACTCTCTGATATTTGATGAGGCAGAGGAGCTAAGGAAATTACAGGAGGTACGTATCTGTCAAAAACAGCAGTGGCCATTTTTTCTACTTATAATTAATAAAAAGCAAGACATAGGAACATATATCAAACAAGATGTAATGCATTAAAATTATTTCTTTCTTTACTTTTCAATCTCCCAGCTCTCATGAATTTTTCTCATAATTCTCATGTTATGATAAATAGGCCTATAGTTCTTAGAACCAGATGCTTTTCGGGGTCAAGAATTTTTCAGATCTTAGGAATGTGATGCCGTACATTGGCATATATTATGTAGCATCCCACTGGGATCTGTCAGGATCCATAATCAAACGCATTAACATTTTGTAGTGAAAAATCTGAACGTTCACACTAAATAGTATTAACAAATAATATAAATACCCTGTGTCAGTTCAAGTCAGTTTTATCACCAAATGAGTAATAAAATATCTTCCAGATATGATTTTTTTTATTTTAAAATTATGCATAAGAACTTTGTAGACTTGTACTTAATCTGCATATTGGGGCTTTTCTTTTCTTAGACTCTTGACAATAAGTTATACTGATGATGATTCAAGTAGTAGTATAATTAGAAAAATATTATCTACCACTAAGAGAAATTAACACAGTAGCCTATGAAATCATAATAGAATTTTGCAGTTGAGATCGTATTTCATATTTAATCCTGCAAAAATAGTTTATTACCTCATAATAGTTTTAATATGATACATATTTACTTTTGGAAGCTAAAAAGTAAGCTAGGCACATTTAAATGTTTAATTGCAGTATAGTATAATTTTAGATAGCCCTCACATGATTTGCAGACCAATAACTAATGCATCCCCCACTCTGATACCAAGTTTATTTTTGAAACAAAATATATATTTCATAGAAATTGATTTGTCTGCCCTGGTTTTATCTTCTTTGAGGTTTTGAAAATTCATATTGGAAAATGAAATTGTTTCATTTTGTTTTTGTCCCGAGTCATTTCCTTACTAATTTGAATTATTGCATTCATTATGTAATATTCTTTATAGAGATATCTGACCTTTTATTCCTACAAGATAACAACAAATAATTAAAGGACAGATGTCAAGAAAACCTGGGAAAATGTTAATAAATGCAGAATGTGATAGAAACATACTCTCTTCTGTGAGAACAATAATCAATAGGTTGTCTCTTAAGTAAATACAAACCTCAGAACTTTTATTTCACCCATAGGATTATGTTGTGACTCTAATTCAGGGGCAAATCTCATTACCATTAATTAGACATGGATAAATTAATTCAGTAAATATTACTTCAGCACTCATGTCTATGACACTCTTGTCTTTACCTTCAAGGTGTTTAGACTGTGAAAATATTAAGTCACTGTCCTAACTGTAATTTTATTAGATAAATACAGACATATGTATAAATAAAATTAATTCTTCTAGAGAAATTGATAGGGAATAAGCTCATAAATTACAATGGAACTCCTATAAGTTGACCACCCAAGGGACTGTAACAAACTTGTCAACATATAGAGGTGATCAACATGAGGCACTAGGCCTAGTGTCCTAATAATATGTGGTATATGTCTGGTCTATGAAAATTAGGGCAACTAAAGGAGGTAGTCAATGTAAGGAGGTGGTCAAGTATGAAAGTTGCACTGCAGCTGAAATTTTAATAAGGTCTTAAAAGTGGACTAGGACTGTCAGACAAAAAGTAAATTGAATCTTGGGTAAAGGGCTCAACTGCAACTTGGACTGTACTTAACAAATTCAAACAATGTAATCGAATCATTTGTACACATATATTACAAGAAAGATTTTTTAAAAAGTAAATTGAGTGTAGAAATGTAAGATAATAGCATGATCAAAGAATTAAAGATGTGGCATGTCATAGCATAATCTAGGAATGGCAGCTAAATAGAAGTATTTGCATTGGGATATGGAGTGTAGAGTATAATGGAAATAAATTAGACTAAAAGGATTGGTTAGGGTCAGATTATGAAGGACTTTGAATACTATACTAAAGAATTTACAGGCAGTTAAAAACTGTGAGTGTAGTTATCTAATCTGATTTTTTGTTTTAGAATGATAGATGAGAGGAGAATTGGAAATACAAAAAGCTCAATGACCAAACTGATTATTCAATCAAGTTTCAAAAGGGCATGCATGTGTTTAATACTTCATAATTTTTGTAATTTAATTGGTGTGCCCAAGAACTTTTTGGTTGCAATTATTCTCAGCAATAAACATAGCTCAGAAGGAAGATTATACAATATAAAATATTATCTATTTCTGTTAACATGTTAATTACAGTGGATTTTCCCTTGCATATTTTTACACACAGCCAAAACATTTACCTTAACTATAATTTTAACAAAACCCTTAAAAGAGTATAAATGCATAACAGAAAAGTGTGAAATTATTGAGTAAAATAACAAAGATCATCTAGCAGTAACAGGTAACTGAAAGAAAAAATACCATTGAACAACTATGTGCCAAACACTGTATGAAATACTTTTAAATCATTGTGAACACAACCTGATGCTATGACTTTTTTCATGTCTAATAGATAAAAAATCCTGGGCTTTAAAGAACTAACTTGCCCACACTGATTCCTTTAGCAGGACAGCCGCTGTCTGTCTTATGTCATGCCTGTAATCTTTCCATTCTTTTTTTTTTTTGTTCATTTACCATCTTTAAAAATAATGAGCAATGGAGAGTTTGTAGGACAAGTATACTAGTATTTCTAAATTGGAACTTTTGAAAGTAGAGTTCAACTTGATTCTATATACTTGAATGTAATAGGTTATGGAAGGTAAATAAGCACCACTGATAGTCATTTGTGTAATTGTAATTATTCAGTATTATTTTGTCTTGCTTTGTTTAACATCTGTTTAACTCATGTCATGGAGTTGTTTGTTTTTTCTTTTGTTCTGGTGCTTATATAGACAACTTGCCTTTACCCAGAATAATTTCTACTTTATCGCTTCAGATTCTGCAGTTAACTCTGGCCAGTCTTATTGAAAAGGGACAGAATGTACAAAAGTTCCATGTTAACACATTACCACCATTTGGAAAATAACTTAATTTCAGTATACTCCAAAAAGTCATCTTCATATACATAGCTTAGCATATTAATATAAAACCACTGGGGAAAATAAGATATGATGAGACAATTTTCATTTTTAATTGCTGTATGTATTATGTTCTAGCACTAGTGTTATGTTTAGAATTATTGCAGACTATTCAGAGATCTCTATTTTATCAAAATAAATTTAATTATACTTTATTGAAAATCTATAATGTGAAAGATATTTTAGTCCATCTGTATTCTAAAGATGTTTCATAGTTCTCAAGGTACTTGTACCAAATTTTGCACAACTGAAATGAACAACTAAGAAATCAAAACAAAACAAAAAACTTGGTCAAGTTCCATTTACGTTATTTTTTTTCTCCTTCCCAAACTTGCAAGCACTTCATCTTTACTTTCATCTCAGCTCTCTTAGAGAGCCTCCTTAAGGAGGAAGTATTATAGAATTTCTTCTTAGAGTCCTTACATTTACTTAGTCACTCCCCTCAGAAACAAAGAAACTTCTCTTTCTGCATTCTGTTTCTCATGGTAACATCTGTCATTAACCCCTGTTCTTATCACCGTGGGATTAGACTTGAAATGTCTTCAATTCACTTACCTATGGAGGATTTCTCCAGCTAAACTCCCTCTCCTTCTCACAGCACCCTCTCAGCTCACCTGTTTCCTTTATTACCTCACTATTTAATCACCAACCATTTCCACAAAGATTATCTCCTTGAGACGTAAATTAAATCATTTTACTCTTCCAAGTAAAACATATAATAACATCTACTATGTGTCAAGCACTGCACCAAGTACTTTTGAATAATTGTGAATGCAACTGATGATATGGCTGTTATCATTTCAACTGAATGATACCATCTGATCTGAAAACAGTCTGCACTTTTAATTTTGGCCTACAAACCCTTTGTGTCAAACCTGCCAGCTCACTCTACACCAGAAACATAGTGCTGGAGGTCTTTTAGTTTCTTTTCTTTATGAAAGAGGCTCCTAGTGCTGAGACATTTTTTGCACCAATCTGTCTCCTGCAGCAGTTGGCACGCTCCATGTGCGAAAGAGATACAGATATTTTCCTCACTCTCCATTAGATTCCCAATGTTAAGTTTAAAAGGAAAAAAAAAAAGATGTATCAAGGATTAAAACAGTGGGCTAAGACATTTGAAGACATTAGATAAATGTTAAAGGATCCAGTAAGTGACATAACACTTGAAGCTTAAGGCAGTTCTATTGTTCGTCAATAGCAGATACAATATTTAAAGACTTCTCAAAGAACTAAATTATGTATAAATTATTAAACAGAATTAAATTATGTATAATTATTTGCTTAAATTTTCTCACTTCACATACACAGTTTTCAACAGTTTCATAAGATAGCCACTGCCTTTCCCATTTTGACTAGAAGAAATAACCAATCCAAGGTAACTGAGATTTTGGGTGCCTAAACCAAATTTTTAGTATCAGGTACCAAATTCTAATTTTGTGAGACTTTTCATTATTTCACAGTAATAATAGCTATGTAGGAAATAATGAATTTCTAAGCAGTGAATGTAGTAATTAAGATAGAAATGACACTTGGGTATGATTATACTTAGAGATTAAGGGCCTTAACATCTTAGTAGGAGTCAGAAAGAGCTGTCATGTTTTTCAGCATTAAGGATGTTGGGCATTTGAATACTATTGGATGGCGGATGCCATGTTCATAGAAAGCAAATGGTGCAGTAGAAATGGATGGAAAAGAAATGGAACAATGCAAAAGGTGAGCACCATTTGCTCACCCATTGGTATGAGCACCAATGCTCATACCATTTTGAAACTTGTAATTAGTTTACTTGAAATATGTGACTGCAGCTGCTCAGAATATGATTGATATCAAAGAAAGATGGGAAATTTGGGGTTAGCATTTGGTTGTTTATATAACTAATATTGGACTATCAAGTTTATACAAAAATTTGAGTAAGTGATTAACACATCGAGAAGTATAGTTAATTAAATCGACACTGTAAAACACAAGAGGCAAATCACCAAAATAAGATCTTACCCCGTGAGTAAATATAGTAAGGACCTTTGATGAGGCTGCTCAACAATCTACCACACTCTGAGTGCGGTGGCCTCTCCTGTTACTGATCCAGAGGATGCATTTTCTTTTCTTTTCTTTTTTATTATTTCCTTGCTTGTTTTTTAATTTTTATTTCTTCTTGTTGTTGTCATCGTCAAGACAGAGTCCCACCCTATGCCCTGTGCAGTGGCGTCCTAGCTCACTGCAAACCGCAGACTCGGGCTGTGAGCCTCCCGCCTCCTCAGCCTTCAGGGGCCGGGAGCCACTGGGATTACCGGCACTTGCTGCTGCGCCAGGCTGGGTTTTTCATTATTTTAGGAGTCGAGATTTCACTCTCGCTCAGGCAAACCTGGAACTCCTGAGCTGAAGCAGTTCTCCTTCTTCACCCTCCCACAGTGCTGGGATTACAGGCGTGAGCCACCTGCCCAGCCAGAAGACACATTTTCAGTGTACTAGTTAGATTTAAATACCTAGATAGTGGAGTTCATTTATTTGTGACACATACAGTTAGCCATGCATGTGTACTGATTTAAAAAAAAAAAAAAACCATCAGTTTACGTAAGTTCATCTAGAGCAATTGAGATGAGGTGAAAATAATGGTAGAAATAAACGATTTGCTAATGGGCAGGACTTGTGGCTCAAAGAAATAGGGCACTGGTCCCATATGCCGGAGGTGGTGGTTTCAAACCCAGCCCCAACCAAAAAAAAAAACAAACAAAAAAAAAAAAAACTAAAAGATTTGCTAAAGGAAATAATAAGACATTCCTAAGAAAAGGAATAGCAGGAAGGTACTCATTGATTAAATAGTTTCTTTTTTTTTTTTTTTTTTTTGGCCAGGGCTGGGTTTGAACCCACCACCTCCAGCATATGGGGCCGCCGCCCTGATTAAATAGTTTCTAAAGGGATAGAAATAGCAGGAAGGTACTGATTTATTGAATAGTTTCTAAAGAGGGACTAAGTGAACATCTTTAGAGTTTATGATGTAGGATCCCTTTGAGTAAAACTTTAAAGAGCACATGTATTTCAACCAATAAAGGTTAAAGGAACAACCCTCCATAAGCTAGAGTTTTCCAGGTTTCTTCCTTGTATTTTTTTTTTGAGGAAAATAGCACTATGTTTGTGTTTACTCTTCTTTCAGTCATATATTGAGTTTTTTTTTTTTTAATGTATGTAGGGTTCTAGGTAGAACCCCAGAGGTTGTTAATTTCCTCCCAGATTTGTTCTTTTGAGATGCAACTTTAACTTTTCTTTTAGTTTAAATACTAAATATATTTTCTGCTTTAAAATCACATGCATATACGTAAAATACATGGTTTTATGTCTACACATATATTTAGATCAAAAGCTGAAAAGTTTTTAAAAATGTTTAAATTACATTAAAATATCACTATTTCTAAAATGTACTGCAATTGTGTGTCTGGAAATTATGCCAGATTGCTAGGAGTTTGTCCTTGAAGTTCAAAAAATGAATCAACTCATAATGATTAAAAATTTAGAAAAAGAAGGGGAAAATAGATAATAAAGCATTTTTATATAGTTTAGGGGCATACAAATGTTCAAGACCCATTATTTATTAACCTAATTATTTCCATGTTCATGTGACAATATTTCATTAATCGTCATTTTAAAAAATTGAATGTTTAAAAGAATTGGAAATAAAACTTTTTAAAAGCTTTAGAGCAAGTTATTGGTTTTGTCATGAGCATTATGCTTTTATGAATAGAGGACAAATATTTTGCTCTATTGGTTTTTAGAACTGTGATGTGAATACAAATATGTACATTCATTTCCCTGTATTTGTTCTTTGCACATCATTAGCTCATTTGAACACTCTGAACACATTTGTTAGTACCATTTGATGTCTGAGTGATATGCTAGCAGTTTCTTCAGATGTAACTGATTTTTCTCTGATATTAGCTCAATGTCAAAGTACTCAAATCCACTTCTGTAAAATATCATAGACATTAATTCTATCATGGGGAGAATCTCTCTGCATTATGAGCTATTTTAAAAATAAGTCAGATTTGTATTTGCTTTGATTCAACATCTTACTAAAATTCAAGTTGAGTCAATAGTGTGTTACCATATAAATCCCTAGTGTCAATAGTGTGTTGAGATATAAATCCTTATTAAAATATTCAGAGATGAATAGATATGATGGTAGTAATTAGTATGTTATCTATAATTTGCTTCTAACTTATTTGAGGAAAATGAAAAGTAATTTGGTCCCTTAGCACTATAAGCATCTCTTTATAACTATGTTTATGCTCTTAATATACAATATCTATTAAAATATTGTACTAGGTAAAAATCTAGTAACAATTATGGTCATGTATAAGGCATCACCGTATCTTCAAAGCAATCTATATACTTTCCTATCTTCTCAAATAAGGTTTATATTAAGTGATTATTTGTTCCAGACACTGTCACATATAACGCACTATGGAATGAAATTGCGCTCAAAACAAATCTAATTTCTGATTTCTTATAGCTTACTTTCCCCCGGTTGATGTTTACATTATGCAAAGCTTTTGGAGCAATATCTGGTTCAATGTTGTGCTAGTGACATGCCAGTATAAAAAACATTTTAGATTACCATGTGACCATTAATGAATGCTTAATAGTCTGCTACAAAAGTCAGGTGGGGTGAAAATTTATCTTATCTGTAGGTGTGTGTTGTAGGGTAGAATTTTTATTCCTTTCATATAGACTAAAAAATTAAGGAGTGAAATCCTGAAAGAGATTCTTGAACATAACAAGGACATAAGGTAATAACTAAGGAAATTTGAATAAACTATGGACTTAGTAATAATGAATCAGTATTTATTTGTTATTTGTGAAAAACTCTATGTGGGGTAGCTAGGACTTTCTATAGTACCTTCTCAATTTTTCTGTACATCTAAAACTATTCTATATATTTTTTATTGAATCATAGCTGTGTACCTTAGTTCAACCATGGGGTACAGTGTGGGGGCTTCACATGCAATCTGAGATATTTTATCAACCTGATTGACATACCGTTCATGATATTTTCTCGTTTACTATATGAAAACATTTTTGATCGGTTGCTTGAGCTCAGGAGTTCAAGACCAACCTGAGCAAGAGCAAAGCCCTGTCTCTAAAAATAGCTGGGTGTTATGCAGGGCCCCTGTACTCCTAGTTACTTAGGAGGCTGAGGCAAGAGGATCACTTGAGCCCAAGAGTTTGAGGTTGCTATGAGCTATGATGCCATGGCACTCAGAACCAGGGCAGTGGTGAGACTCTCAAAAAAAATATTTTAACTGTCTCATGGGTAACTACATTCATATGATTATATAATTCAGGTATTTTATTCAGTTCCTCCCTCTGTTTCTGTACTATCTTCTTACCACTCTGTTATAGCAAGTGGCTCTTTATTTAGTAATGGTTACTTTTTAGTTCACTGTGCCCAGCCAAATCTGTTAACTCTTCAGGGTAAGGTCTCAGTTTTATTCATTTTTGTATCTCTAGCTCTTTGCACAGAAAACACAATAAAATATTTGTTGAATTACAAAAAAAAAAAAAGCTAAAGTTTTAAGGAAAACATGTTTTTCTTCTTCTGAGGTAAAAGTTGACGCTTAGAGAAAATATGATGTTATCTGTTGAGGAGGGACAGTAGAGAGGGATTCTTCCTCTGGACATTCTCCCAAGCCATGGAGGATCTGCCACCTTGCATATCACGCTCTACAGTAAACTATAGACCAATAGTATTAATGATTATTGATGCAAAAATATTAAATAGGATCCAAGCAAAGAGAATTCAACAACACATCAAATAAATTATACACTATGATCAAGTTGGTTTTATTCCAGGGTTACAAGTTTGGCTCAATGTATGTAAACCTATAAATATAATACATAACATAAATAAAATGAAAAACAAATACCATAAGATTTTACTAATTGATGTATAAAAAGCTTTTGATAATATCCAGTATCCATTCATGATCAGAACACTTAAGAGAATAGGCTTAGATTAGTCATTTCTTAAAGTGATAGAGGCTATACACAGCAAAACCACAGCCAATATCATTGATTGGAGGAAAACCGAAAGCATTTCCACTCAGATCTAGAATGAGCTAAGGGTGCCCATTGTCTCCACTGCTATTCAACGTAGTAATGGAAGTCTTGGCCATCGCAATCAGGCAAGAGAATGTGCTTAAGGTTCTCATAATGGGTTCAGAGGAGATCAAACGTTCACTCTTCATGGATGACATGATCTTATACCTTCAGGGAATCAACTACAAAACTCTTAGAAGTTATCAAGGAATACAGCAGTGTCTCAGGATACATAAATCAATACATACAAATCAGTAGCTTTTATACATATGAACAATAGTTAAGCAGAAACTATAGTCAAGAACTCTATTCCTTTTATAGTAGTGCCAAAGAAAATGAAGTGTCTGAGACTTTACCTAATAAAAAATGTGAAAAATCTTTATAAGAGAATTATGAAACTCTGAGAAAATAAATAGCTGAAGATATTAACAAATGGAAAAACATACTATGCTTGTGGCTGAGAAGAACCAACACTGTTAAAATGTCCATACTACCTCAGGAGGTGCCTGTGGCTCAGTGAGTAGGGTGGCAGACCCATATACTGATAGTGGTGGGTTCAAACCTGGCCCCGGCCAAAATGCAACACAAAATAGCTGGGTGATTTTGTGGGCGCCTGTAGTCCCGGCTACTCGGGAGGCTGAAGCAAGAGAATCGTCTAATCCCAGGAGTTGGAGGTTGCTGTGAGCTGTGACATCACGGCACTCTACCATGGGTGACAAAATGAGACTCTATCTCTATAAAAAAAATGTACATACTACTCAACACAATATACAGATTTAATGCAATCCCTATTAAAGCACTATTGTCATACTTTAAAGATCTTCAAAAATAGTACTTTCTTTTATATGGAATCAGAAAAAACTTGAATTTCCAATACATTATTCAGAAATGAAAACAAATCAGGAGGTTTCACGTTAACAGACTTCACGCTATACTATAAATCTATAGCAGTGGTTCTCAACCTTCCCAATGCTGCAACCTTTTAACATAGTTCCTCACATTGTGGTGACCTTCAACCATAAAATTATTTTCATTATTACAGTTAGGAAATAGCAACAAAACTAATTTTGTGGTTGGAGGTCACCACAACATGAGGAACTGTATTAAATGGTCACAGCATCAGGAATATTGAGAACCACTGATATATAGTGATCAAAACAGCATGGTACTGGCACAAAAATAGAGAGGTACATTTATGGAACGGAATAGTGAACCAAGAGATGAACCCAGCCACTTATTGTCATTTGATCTTTGATAAGCCTGTCAAAAGCATTACTTGGGGGGAAAATTCCCTGTTTAAGAAATGGTGTTAGGTGAACTGGCTGGCAATGTGTAGAAGTTTGAAACTGCACCCCAACTTACACCATTAACAAAAAATTGATCCTTACTGGATAAATGATTTATACTTAAGACATGAAACTATAAAAATACTAGAATAGAGTTCAGAGAAAATGCTTGAATAAATTGTCCAACAAGAATTTTTTTTTTTTATGAGGCGGACCCCCCATCGAGATGTAAAGCAACACCAAAAATACATTAGTGGGAGCTAGTAAAACTAAAAAGCTTCTGTAGCAAGAGCACAGTAAGTAAAGCAAGCAGACAGCTTTCAGAATGGGAGAAGATATTTGCAGGTTATGTTTCGAACAAAAGTCTGATAACTAGAATCCATAGAGAACTCAAACTAATCAATATGAAAAGAACAAATAAACCTGTTTCTATGTGGGCAAATGACTTGAAAAAAAACTTCTCTGAAGAAGACAAGTGCATGACCTACAAACACATGAAAAAATGCTGATCATCTTTAGTCATCAGGGAAATGAAAATCAAAACTACTTTGGAATATCACTTAACTCCAGTAAGATTAGCCAACATCACAAATTCCAAAACTACAGATGTTGGGTTGGATGCAGAGAGAAGGGAACACTTCTACACTGCTGGTGGAAATGCAAGCTAATACCTTCTCTTTGGAAATAAGTTTATAGAATACTCAAGGAACTAAAAGTAGACCTGCCATTAGATCCTGCAATTCCTCTACTAGATATATACCTAGATGATGAATAATCATTTTACAAAAAAGACATTTGAACCAGAATGTTTATTGAAGCCCAATTCATAATTGCCAAGACAGAGAAGCAGCCCAACTGCCCAACAACTTATGAATGGATTAACAAATTGTAGTATATGTAAACCATGGAATACTATGCAGTCATAAAAAGATGGAGATTTTACATCTTTTATTTTTACCTGGTTGGATCTGGAACGTATTCTTCCTGGTAAAGTATCTCAAGAATGAAATAAAAAGTATCCAATGTACTGAATCCTGTTATGAAACCAATATATAATCACTTGTACACTCATATGAATGATAAAACAAAACTATAGTCCAGAAAAGAGGAGGAAAGAGGAGAGAGAGGGGAGAGAAGGCAGGAGGCTAATAGGAGGGAGGGTATTTTTTGGGACCTCACCTAATTTGCATAATGCAATGAGACATTTAAAAACTATTAAGGGTAGAGTATAAATGTCTCACCACAACAAATAAGTAAGTGAAGTAACGGTTATGCTAATAAGTTTGATTTAGGGTTTCCAATTGTATATCAAATGAGCACATTGTACTCCATAAATGCATTAATGTACACAGTTACTATTTAATAAGAAATATTAAAAAAAAACAGCATGGTTTTGGCTCTAAAATAGAGACAAATATCTATCAAACAGAGTTGAAAACCCACAGATGAAACCAGCCTTTTACCTCCATCTAATTTTCAATAAACCAAACAAAAGTACATAGTGGGGAAAAGAATCCATATTCAATAAATGTTGCTGGGAAAACTAGTCAGTCACAACTCAAGGACAGAAACTGAACCTGCACTTCTCACCACTTATAAAAATTGATTCATGATGAATAAAAGATTTAAATCTATGATTTAAGATGATAACATGCCTAAAGGAAAGTATGGGGGGAAAGGCTAGATGATATTTGCTTGGTAAAGATTTTATGAGGAATACAGCATCAGCAATGGCAATATCAAGAAAAATAAATAAATGTGACTTAATTGAGCTAAAAAGATGCAGCACAGCTAAGGGTACAGCAATCAAAGCAAATATAAAACCATCAGAACCTAAAAGATATTTGCATATGACAATTCTGACAAAGTCTAGTAACCAGAATTTACAGCAAACTCAAATTAATCTACAAAGAGGAGAAAACAATTCTATCTATCATTGGGCAAGAGACACACAAAAACCTTATCTAAAGAAGACTATCAAATGGCCAATAAAGACATCAAAAAATGCCCATCATCCCTAATCATCAGAAAAATGCAAATCTAAACCAGCCAGAGATATCACCTAACTCCAGTGAGAATAGCCCACATCACAAATTCTCAAAGCTGCAAATGTTGATGTGAATATGGAGAGAAGTGAACACTTTAACACTTTTGCCAAAATTGCAAACCAATGAAGACTAGGAAAGAAATATGGAGAATTCTTAAAGAGCTAAATGTAGACATTCCATTTGATTCTGCCATTCCATTACTAGGAATCTACCCTGAAGAAAATAAGTCATTTTTTCACAAAGACATTTGCAGTATAATGTTTATTGCTGCTCAGTTCCCAAGTACAAAGATGTGGAATCAAGCCTGGCCCATCAACCCATGAATAGATTAATGAAAAGTGTTATATGTATACCACAGAGTACTATTCAGCCATCAAAAAATAATGCCATTACCTCTTTTGTATTTACCTGGATGAAACTGAAACACATTATTCTTTGTAAAGTATCATAAGAATGGAAAAGCAAGTATCCAATGTGCTCAACACCAATATGACACCAATGGAAAAACAACTACAATTCTATGTGAGAGAACAACACAATTATATTAAAGGAGGGGAGGGGGGAAGAATAAGAGGATAAGGAAAGGGGATTTGTAAGCTCACACCTGATGGGCACTTTGTAATGTTGTACGGCACAACTCTTGATGAAGGGCTCAATTTCAACTTGAACTTCAGCTTAGAAACACAAACAATGCTACCAATAACTTGTACCCTCATATTAATCTTAATAATAATAAAAAACTATGTGGACACATTAGTGCATTAAATGTGAATCCAACACTACAGGGTGCATTTAAGACTTATCCCTTTTCATATTTGAAGCTCTATAGAGTGTCCCAAATGTCATCCCTAATGTCACTAGACATAGGAAAAAGTGGGAAATTGTAACTAAATGTACCTTTATTCATAAAATATTCATTAGAAAAGTTTACAAAGCAGTGGGCAACTCAACATGTTCTCTACATGAATTTTTTTTTTATATTTTGTAAATGGTTAATATAGAACTATTTTTTAAGTAGAAATTTAAAAGAGGGAAGTTAGTGGGATAAATTATAGCTTCCGTTAGTATAGTTGGTCTTGTGGCAACAATTGATGCTTATCTTCTCCATTCTTTACTATTCATTGTAAAGTCCCCCTTTCCTTAACTATTACCTATGCAGGTCTTAGCGATCCACTCATGACTTGATTTAAACCTTAATTCTTGGGGGGCTCAAGCCTTTGAACAAATCATATCCTTCTTAAAATGAAATTACTATTTGTGTCCATTATTGTTTCAGTTGCACAGGAGAGCAAAATGAGGTGCATCATAATGCAAAATTTGTTTAATATTAACAATAAAAGCATATATTTTACCGTATTAATAGAATGAGAGAAAAAAAATATATGATCATCTTAATCATTTTCAACAGGTGTAGAAAAAGAAATTGAGAAAATTCAACACCTATCCATGATGACAACTCTCAAAATATTGTGAATCAAAGTGAGGTTTCTCAACTTGATAAAGGGTTACTTTAAAAGCCCGTAGCTATCATCATAATCTAAAATCTCTAAAGAGATACTATTGATTACTATGACTAAATGGAGCAATGTGATGGGGATAACTCAAATCAAACAATCTCAAAGTAAAAATAGTGAACTTTTGAGGCTTTCTTTCCAAGATCATAACAAGGCAAATACACTGAATTTTTTAAACATATATGGAAGTCATAAGAATTATAATATGGCAAAAAATAAGGCAGCACCCATAGTTCAGTGGGTAGAGCGCCTGCCACATACACCGAGGCTGGCGGGTTTGAACCTAGCCTGCGTCAGCTAAAACAACAATGCCGACTGCAACAATGACAAAAAATCGTCAGGCATTGTGGCAGGCACCTGTAGTCCCAGCTACTTGGGAGAGTGAGGCAAGAGAATGACTTAAGCCCAAGAGTTTGAGGTTGCTGTGCACTGTGACACCATAGCTTTCTACCCAGGATGATGGATTGAGACTCTGTTTCAAAAAAAAGAAAAAAGAGAGAGACCAAAAATAAAAGGTACATAGATTGGAAAGGAATAAGTAAAACTTTCTTTATTCACAGATGACATAATTATTGTTTATACATAAAATTTGAAAAGAAAAAAACAAGGAAAACTAAAAAGTGATATTATAAATATTGGCAGAGTTATATGTACCCAATGATGTTTATTTTACCAGCAACTATAATGAACACTACATCGAGGGTTTAAATTTATGAAGATCTCATTGTGCCACCCTAGAATGTATTTATAGGACACCAGAAGCCACTCTTTTCTGAGTTAATAAAAATTTGTAGAGCTCTAGGAAAAGTCCTTGACCTGGTACTATCAGATTACACATAAACTAGATTCTTCTGTCTTTTCTTTATTTTTATTGTTTGAGACAGAGTCTAAAAGCTGTCGCCCTAGGTAGAGTGCTATGACATCACAGCTCACAGCACCTCAAACTCCTGGGCTTAAGTGATTCTCTTGCCTCAGACTCCCAAGTAGCTCAGACTACAGGTGCCTACCATAAACCAGATTTTTTTTTTTTTATTGAATCATAGTTGTGTACATTAGTTCAACCATGGGGTACAGTGTGGGGGCTTCACATGCAATCTGAGATATTTTATCAACCTGATTTACATACCATTCATGATATTTTCTCGTTTACTATATGAAAACATTTTTGATCCTTGTTTAGAAGTTTTCTCCTGACCCTTCGAATATGTACATTTTAATGAAATTCTATTCAAAACAGATCTGCTTTGTATTTTTTTTCTTTTCATCTTTGTAATTTGTAGACAAATTTAGATGTTTTAAACTCTGCCCTGCTTCTTTTTCAGGCCTCAGTGCCCATTCTGGGAATCCTCCCTACACAAATTGTTCACTTTCCACAGAGAACACTTTCCTTGGAAGTATTATTTTGGGACAACAGTCTTATTGTTTGTTTTTTTCTTTACTGGACATTTTAAATAGCAATGAGAAAATGACTAGATACTATAGATGTAATTTCTTTATTAGGAATAGCTGTCTGGCCCTTTCTCACTTTCTTATAACTGGTCAAGAATTAGTTCTTCTTTTACGTGTTTTGGTCTAGGATTTTTTCTGTGATAGTTTTTTAAATTTTATTCATTCTTTGATTACTTAGGTCAAATCCCTAAATTTCTTAATATATTTTTGGTCAAGCAGAAAGTTCCATGGGCTTTTTGTTGTTGTTGTTTTTAACCTGGTTTAATATAGGCTTTCATTTAGAATGTCAGCCACACAAAACTGGATTTTTAAAAAATACTCCAAATCAAATATTCACAGTTTTGTCCTTTAGGGGAAAAATTATATATTAAATCCAGTAGTACAAATATTGGCATAGCATTGGCACCAACCAATCAGATGACCAATAAAAATGGCTGCCCAATGGTTATAACAGCAGCAGGTTGTAAGCAGTCTGTGCATCCATTTGGGGGTAGCCTGGCTGTGATGGCCGTCATCATTGTGGAGAAAGTTTTTGCAACTCTTCATTTGATGCCATAGATGCATGTATGACCCAACCCAAAATGTCAGTTGTAATATACCTTTTAGTTATGCATAGATTTAGATTCTAAACAGATTTCCAGATTTGTTTATAAACTTGATTCACCAGAACTGACATCACATGCTCTGCACTTTTTCTAAATCCATTACAAAGAAGGTTCACAGGCAATGCAAGTGAGCCTGGGAGATATTTTAAATATATATTGAAAATGTATTCCAAACCTATTTTCACTGTCATTAATTTTCACCTCTGGTATTCAGCTAGTATCAATGTTTCCCAGTCTACTGCAGTCATGGATTGTAATACCATGCTCCAAATCATTATAAGGATACATCAGAATGGAGATCTTCAAGTTACAAACTACTTAGTTAGGACTAAGGATTCTTAGTTTCAATTTTATTTTATTTTTCTGGTTGATAGGGAAGTTCACTTAGAGGAAAATGTGGCAAGACATTTTTTTAAAGAATCCATAAAAAGTAAAATAATGATATTATTTGTGGAAGAACTGTCAGTAAATCCTTCCAAACATATAGGATTATAGATCCAGTGGGATTCCCACTCACTACTTTAAAAGAAGTAGACCATAGACCAATAATCAGGGCATTACAAACTTTATAAATGTTATGATTTCCTACTGTTTTAAACTGTAGAGAATTATTTTTTCCAACTAGTAATCAGAGATAAAACTCAAAATATAATGACTCTACAATGAGGGATTAAAAAATTATGGTTCCATATGCTAGCATTATTCTCCATCCAAGCCGAGGGAAGAAATTCCAAATCAATCCCAGCAGAGCTTACACTGAACCTGACTTCCTGATAATTTTCACACAGTATTCAGGCTGCCCATCACTAATAGTTTGAGCCAAAGTAGGTGAAGATACCTGCTGGCATTTCTGTCTTAAAAGCTTGAATTTGAGATCAATAATTAGGAGGTGGAAGTGGTCAGTTCAAGAGGGAATCTGGAGTAGCAATATAGCTTTACTCTGCCAGTCATAAATAAGGGGAGAAAATTCCTATAGGTTAGAATACATAGTAGAAGCTGCCAAAAGAAGGGAAAATCAGAGTGTCTAGAGTCTATGACAAAGGACATAAAATTAGCATATGGAGCTAAATTCCTGGGTCTGAAATTCAGACCTAGGAAGGAGAAAACCACTTATGATTGTATATAGGGCTGAGTTTATGCCCTTCTAAATAAAGCAATGATGCCTCCCTGCACCCCGCCCCATCCTGACCCAGCCGAAGCTAATTATCATGCCTCCAGACTGGAGAGGACCGAATCAGGGTCATGGATCCAAGTTGCTGCTGCTGCTGCTGCTACAAATCGAGTGGCTCATGCATAGCTCTGAATTATAGACACTACAGGACCTGCACAAGACCAAAGGATCCCACAGGGCTCTCATCTTCACAGCGCTTGTCAGGAACAGTTGAGAAGTGTTGTTAATGCCCCATGAGGTGGATTTTGAGTAATGAGACAGTAAGGACATAAAGACATATTCTTCTTTCTTCATTGTATGGACTATTCTTAAATGCATTATTTTGTACAGCTTCTTTGAAAACACTTGTAAAACCAAGGAATGGGCTATACTTGTTACAACAAACACCAGTGTTGTGGCATTTCCTTTGAATTTGTTTTCCTTCCTTCCCTCCTCTTCTTCCTTCCTTTTCTTTTTGCTTTGCTCCTGCTTTAGAATCATAGGCCTCAGTAAGCTTGGTTTCAGGTTCTGTTTTCTATATAAATAAATGCATCTCTTTCATTAATCCAACACACATTTTAAGCAGCTACAAAGTATAGGCAACAGCTACAACCTCTACCACCGAGGGCATCATAGTTTAAATGTGTCACCCTGTGCAATAGGTCAGGTCCAGTGTCTGATATTAAGCAATGTTTCAGGAAGTGTGAACCTACCTGTTTTTCTTGCCCCTCATTTTGTCTGTGACTATAGGAAAAAAAATTAACTGACATTAATAATTGGTGATTGTGATCCTTGGCCCCCATTGGAAATGGATGGCTAAAGGTTTGTTATTAAAGAAAGAACCATCCATGGCTTGGCCTTTGGGTCAGACTGTTCTGATCATTAGTTCTTGGCCAGCCTGTTCACTGCCACAGAGGAGCAGGTCTATTGTAAAGAGACTGGCATGATCATTTCTTTGTGATTTCTCCTGGAAATCCATTTTAGATAACTCTTCTGAAGTAAAAGAGAAAATGCTGTGGTTCACAAGCAATTACCCAATGTCTGGGGGCAGCAGTTGGTACTGGACACCATGATTTCTGGCCCATTTATTGTTGCCTTGAACATATTCAAAACCTAGAGCCAGCTGAGGAACTTTAGCATAACCTTAGAAAACTTTTCATCCAAACAGGTATTCAAAGGTATTTTTGAGTTTTTTCTCTGTGCAAGGCAATATGTGAAGCCTTGGAAGTGGACAGAAACTCAGAACTAGCCCCCCAAAGGTAGACCTCAGCATATATTCTAGATGGGAAGATACATATAAACACAGGCCCTATGAGGTGGAAGACTTAAGGCCACAAGGAGCTGAGCAACAAGAAGAAATGAATGAATCAGGTAACTCTGATCTGACAGAGACTCCCCCAAAGGCCACATGAACAGGAAGCTAAACTTGTTGTCATAAGTGACTCTCAAAGGGCAAGGGCACATTACATTTAGTGAAAGGAAGACAAGCTTTTAGTTAGACTGACGTGACCTTTAATCCAAAATCTACTTTTGAGATGGCTGAAATTCATTGTCACCTTTCTTTCTCATATATCTTTATCAATAAAATGGACATAATAGTACTAAATTTGTCCTTTTGTGAGGATTAAGTATATGTAGTGACAGGGAAATACTAAGCATGCAATAAAGGATAATAGTTACCAATATTTCAACACGGTGTTGAGAAGAGTTTTGGAGTTAGGTGGACATGAGTTAGAATCTCAACTCTTTCATTCAACATCACTTGGTTTTTAAGAATGATGCAACCTCTCTTACTGCACATTTTGCTTCTGCAAAGATGATAGTATGTTAAAGTATGTGAAATGAAAAAGCTGCTTGATAAATATTACTCTTCAGCTGTGAGTTTGCTATGAAATGATTTCTACAGATTTATTTTGAAACTATGTATCCTAATCCACCATTAAGTTCACAATTTGTTGACATTCAGGGTCTCTCTCCAACTTCCTTCTGAGTAGAAAGTTTCCCAGTGGGGCTACTGGCTGGAGGTTGATAACTGGTGTTCACAGGGAGTCCACAATGACAGAAACAACAATGGTCTTGGACGAGAGGACAACATACTTTTTTGCTGTGGAGACCATTTTTCCTCTCTCCTTTTCCAGAAGAGAATATCCATGAATTTAGAGATGGTTTTAAGGACTCTGCTCTAAAGAACTTAGACAATTACTTTAAAATCCTAGAAAATATAAAATATTCATTCTCTGTCTCTCTCTGTCTCTGTCTCCATCTCTCTCTCTCCTGGTGGAAATAAGAAGACGTAGGGGGCAGAGCGTAGTTCCCTTGTCTTCCTTCTTGGAATTCTCTCAGCAAATAGGTAAGGCTTCTGTTGATCCCTAGATTTCCCCTATAGTTTTAGACCTGGCCCAGGTAAAAATGTTACTTTCTCTAATATTGCCATTCTCTACAATCTCTTCTTGAAACTTTGACTTTAACCTTTGTCCCATCTTACAAGATATCAATGCTCATGTCCTTCAGATAATTAACTACTGTTCTCTACATATTTTCTTTTATTTCCCAGAATGATCTACCTCCATTGATCTTTCTCCTATTTCTGTTGAAAGAAGGAGTCACTCTTTCTAGTGGCAAGACCTCCTTGTACCACCAAGGAAGAGGTTAGGAGAATGACTACTGGACTCACAACATACATTTAAAAAAATAAAGAAAAGAGAGAGAGACAAAGAGGAAAACCTCAACCCATTAAGATCAATCATTTTTTTCCCCATTTTTTTGTCTAATATTTAAATTATTATCTTTATGACCCTATTTCAAATTAGTGGACATCTCTGTCCTTTTATGAAGAGAGGCATAGTTCCCACCTTGTCTTATCTTACAATGTTGAGTTTTTAACATTAATATATTCTGACAATGATAGGCCCACTTTGTGTTTCTCATATAGCTACAAGTTTATGTAATTGCTGGTCTGTTTGTTTGCTTAAGGGTTTGGCTGAGTAAAGAAAAGGTTGATTTCAATCATTCTGTGTGTTTTTAGTAAGTTGCCCCCCTGGGAGAAATGTTTTAATGATACTACCACTTTAACAATAATGTGAGCAAGCGTGTATAAGGCACTTTCCCGTGCACGATGTTCTTTTCACACCTATTTCATCTCATTTAATCCTAATAATGCCACCATGGGGTTGAAATGACATTGTTCACATTGTTTATTCATGGTGAAAGAGCTTCAGAAGATAAATGACTTCAAGACTGCACAGCTTATTGATGACACAACTATTTTTCTGAATTTACCTAAAAGTTTCTGATATATAGTGGAGAACAGATAACTATTTATGAGCTTACCTGAATTTAATTAAGTTTATAATTGAAGTTGAATAATTTCTAAAATTCCTCTAAAATTTATCAGTTTAAGATTTGAACTTTCTTGAACAAGAATTAGTGCCTTCTTACCCCCACTTAGCAATTTTTCAAGCCAGGTAATATAAATAAACAGAAAATATTATTTGTTGTTTTATTGAAAATGGTGGTTGAAATGGAAACTCTATCTTTAATTACTAGAGTTTGGCACAAGATTTGGGAATAAATGTTCATGCATAAGTGAGTTTAATGTAATTTGGGCCACCCTTCATACATCTTCTTGGTATCATTGTTTCCCTATAAGGTGGTAGCTAAGGGCCTCTTATTAGCTGTTATAAAGTTCTAAGGATTTTTTTTATGTCTACTCAAGAGATGCCCCTTTCAAATACGACCTCAAAATACATGTATAGTAAAGACATGATAGAAAGATGTAGGTGGGTGACAACTGAAAGGAGTGAGAGGTCCCTTCTAATTTATAATCAATACTAAATTATGAACACTACCACACTCAATCATCAGTGGACCAGTTAATAATAATTAAGGTACAGTGAAGTCTGAAATATTCTCATCTCTTGAGAAGGTCAGTAAAGAGACCAGAATCCGCAGGGAACTCAAACTTATTACTAATAAAAAAACAAGTGATCTAATTTCATTGTGGGCAAGAGACATGAACAGAAGCTTCTCTATTCAGAAGAAGACAGGCGCATGGTCTACAGACACATGAAAAAATGCTCATCATCTCTAATCATCAGAGAAATACAAACCAAAACCACACCAAGATACCATCTAACTCGGGTAAGAGTAGCCCACATCACAAAATCCCAAAGCTACAAATATTGGCGTGGATATGGAGAAAAGGGAACACTTCTGCACTGCTGGTGGGAATCTAAGCTAGTATGTTCCTTTTGGAAGGAAGTTTGGAGAACACTCGGGGATCTAAATGTAGACCTGCTGTTTGATACTGCAATTCCTTTTAGGTGTATATCCAAAGGACCAAAAATCATTTGGCAATAAAAATATTTGCACCAGGTTGTTCACTGGAGCTCAATTCATAATTTCCAAGGCACAGAAGAAGCCCAAGTGCCCATCAACTCATGAATAGATTAACAAATTGTGGCATATGTATATCATGGAATACTATGCAGCATTAAAAAATGCAGACTTTACCACTTTTATGTTTACATGGAGCTGGAAAATATTCTTCTTAGTAAAATATCTCAGGAATGGAAAAAAAATATCCAGTGTACTCAGTACTACTGTGAAACCAATTTATAATCACTTACACTTGCATATGAAAAATGAAACACAACTATAGTCTAGGATGAAGAAGGGAGAGGGAGGGAGGGGAGTGAGTCAATAGAGTGAGGGTTAGTAGGAGGACCACACCTATGAAACATATTGCAAGTACAATGTGGATCTATCAGGTGTAGAACACAAATGTCTTAATGCTGTAATTGGGTAAATGAGACTATGTTGATTAGTAGGATGTAAGCACTCCAATTTGTACAAATAATCAACACATTGAATCCCATAATGGCAAATGTATTAATGATCTATGTACAAATGACTTAATAAAAAAAAAGAGAGACAGAGACAAAAGGTTGATTGAGATGAAACAAAATTCACTCTCTCTCTCTCTCTCTCTCTGTCTGTCTCACACACACACACACACACACACTCCCTCTCTCTTAGTGTAAGTGGGAAAAGTGGAACTTTTCCTTGTCTTCACATAAGGATTTGGGGTTGTGTGATGGGTAATTAAAGAAAGCAAGGATAGAGATTTCCCATCCCTCGACTCTCTTCTTCTGTCCCTTGAAAACTGTTGCCTTCATATAGAATCCTGTTGAACAGGACAGTGCCTGTGGCTCAAAGGAGTAGGGCACTGGCTTCAAATGCCCGAGGTGGCAAGGTCAAGCCCAGCCCTGGCCAACCCCCCCCAAAAAAAAACCTGTAAAAAAGAATCCTGTTGAACAAATGTCCTTGACTTACACTCCTGTTGCTTCTTCTTCACATCTAATCCACAAAACAATGCTTAGACAGTTGATCTCTGACTGTCTCTGTTCCTATCTCCCTGCTTCTCTCTTTCTCATGCACAAACATGCGTACCCACTCATTCATAACCATAGTAAGAAATTGCTATGCAATTTATGGCCAGTAGTTGAGCTTTTCATGGAAGTAAAACAAATTAAGTGCTGAGACTGACTTTACTACCAATGCTTAATCTATTTTCATCTTCAAATGCTTCAATCTTAAAAATGCTATTTCAAAAAATGGCTTAGTTTTGACTTTTCAGTCGCCATATTACTTCCAAAATGTCCAACTTTTCATTCATGTTTCTCTGTAGATAACTCTAACATACCCTTTATTTTCTTTTGAACTGAAATTTTCACCACTGCCCTCTAAAAATCCAATTACCTTGTAAAAGTGGAAACTCCAGATCTCTAAGCACAATTTCTCTGCTATTTAGACTACCAGGCTCACTCTTCACTTGCTAAATCCTACCAGTTCTAAACAATCATCTTTATCTTAACCACTTACTATATTAGTTCTAAAAAGGATATCCATCTTTTAACTTAAATTTTACTTCTCTATTTTGTCTACTTTATTTGAATAAAAAGTTTTGAATATAAGAACCTTTCTTGATTCAACCTTTTATTGATTATAGGGTACATAAAACACCCAATTAAGCTAAATATTAAAATGTTTGAATAAACTGATTCCAGTTATTTTGAAATAAAACTAGAAAAGTGTCACAAATTAACCTGTGATCAATTTTTTGATATCTCTATTTGCCACTGGAATAGGAACACCTTTGCTTTAGTGGTAGTGTTAGAGTGGGAATGGTTATTTTGTATACCCTGGTACTATACACAAAATGCTGGCAGTAAATATTTGTTGAGAAGTGAGTTATTGCTAAAGACTCATTACTCTCAGATCTCAGTCAAGGATAATTTAGGAAAGAGGATAGTAGCCCTCTTAATTGTAGTCAAACAGCAATGTTCTGTCTTTTAAAGCTTTACTGAGTTGCTAAGTTATTTACTCTTCTTTTCCAGATTGGTCAATTTTAGTCTTTTTTTTTTTTTTTAACTATTTCTTTCTAATCTTCTATTGCTCAAAATAAACAACAGAAATTTGGTTAACTAGAATTAAGTTTGCGGTATTAGGTCTTCAGACTTAAGTCATACTAAGTCAGTCTGAGATACCAAAAAGAATTTGGGAATAAAAATATCTAACTTTGACTCTGTCTCTCACTTGATGAATGACCTTGAAGAAGTCACTTCTTTAGCTTTTTATGTTTCATTTGTAAAAAGAAGGGCTGTTTATGCAGACATAACAGGTTTTGTTATGAACAGCGAATATGAGACATTTTGTGGTATAATTAGAGAATAATTAAGCTTTCTGCAATGAAATTATCAACAAAACTGATAATTCCTAGAAATAATTAACTTCACTAAAACAGTGGGCTTGTCACACCCCTTATGAGTTCAAGACAATGGTGTGTACATTTATACACATTCTTACATTAATTTACAATGCTATAGAAAGAGAGCATCTGTTGAAGTTTTGGTGAAAATCAAAATTGGTACTAATTTTCAATGGTAGAAAAATACGATCATGGTAATTATACATAATTATGATGCCCTGAATCTAATTTTAGCATCTGGGTATAAGAAAGAATGGAAATCCAATATTAAGAGAGAGCGAAATGCAACTTTCCACTTTCCAAAGACAGCAGAACCATAAGAAATAACAGGATTCAGTAATGAAAAAACAAATCATTCTCTGTAAGTCTGATTAAAATATCCCTCTCAAATTTTCTTTTAGTCTAAAAATATTCAATTTTTAGACTAAAATATTAAATAGTTGATGTATAATTCTGGGAAACCAAACCAGAGAGGTCCACTGTTGTTGAAAGATTTCTGAGCCAAGTTGGACATGCCAGACAATAGCTTCCATACTTTTAATGAGGGGCACTGACCTGCATGCTATTATTGTCCAGGCATTGTTCAATACAAATATGAACTTACGAGCCAAAGGAAACAACACTGCATCTTTGTTCCCAAGAAGGAATAATTTCCTGATGTTCAGAATTGACAGACATTTGAGCAAAATGAGAAAGTTTTAATGTAGAGAAAGAAATAGCCAGAAGAACCTGAATTTGATACCTTGATCCTCCACTTATCAGCTATGAAAAATTCTTTCTTGCTCTCCACTTTTATCTACAAAAGTTGGTAATAATATTTATAGATTATTCTGAAGAATATCAATAATGTGGATAAAGCATCTATGAGTGTTTAGTAAGTAGCCAATATTCATAGTAAAATATTTGTTCTTTTCCCCATTAGATCAACATTTCTCTAATTAGTCTTCTACCCAATTGCTTGAATCAGGATGATGTGCCCTGCTTCTTAAAAATGGGGGTGCCTTTTAAAACAGAATACCTCACTTGATATTTCTTGTCCCTTGACTTTCGAAAGTAGCTGACCTACATACTAGATTGTAGTCTGGGGAAGGCTCAATTAAGATTCAATGTTTCTAACATCAAATGTCTTCTCCTTTTCCTGTCATTCTTATAACCATATTCAGTATTCACACAAATGAATATAACCAGAAACAATAATCCCCCTACTTTATATTTAGCATGGGAAGACATTTTCATACTTACTCATTACCTTAAGTAAAGGGCTGAAATGAGTTTTGAGAATTCACAGTTCTTCAGGCAAAAAGATGAAACTAAGTTTAAAAAATCAAAAGAACAGAGACTGCAACATTGTTTGATTTCTTTCTACTTTGTCACTAACTCAATGCTGTCTATTTTTGAGACTCTTATTATGTATATCTTCAATGTAAATGATAGCACATTCTTGTGATTAGAATGTTATTATAAAACCAATAGATTTGTATGAAACCTATATAAATTCAAATACTCGTAGATACAAACAAAAATTGCATTAATGGAAATTAATTTGTAAATAACACAGAGCTGTTGATAAGATTACACACTTGTAATTTACAATTCATTTTGTTTTGTTTGCTTTTGTCTTAAGCAAGTGATTCCACTTTGAACAAAGACATTTTTTAAAACTTTCTTCCATTCTTATCCTCCACCCACTCAAGAGGTGGGTTTTCCTTCCCTTCCTTTCACTCATCATGAGAAGACCCTGTATAACAGAACCAGACACGTAAAACAGGATGTTTTTTCAAAGCTTACATTTTTTTTCCACATCTGCTTTTTCCCCCTACAGTCAGATGTCTTTATCCTCAAGCATAAGTGACTGTAACATTAGAAGTTATGAAGAGAAGGAAAAAAAAAAAAACTGATGTTATTTTGGGACAAAAGTGATTCTGATTCTTACAAAATTTTTAGCATACACAAGTTTCCCAAAAGAATACAGAAAATATCATGAGTTTTAAATTCTCCTAAAATTGGTTGATATGATTTTCACTGTGAAGTTACACTTTAAACTTCAGTGGTAAAAATTTGCATGTCCGATTTGGATATCACTGCTGAGAGTCTGAAAGAAGATATCTCTGGTTGTACAGCCTTTTCACAAGGGAATTATGTAAAGAGGGTGTTGGACTCCTCCTTCCCCTCTACTGGAAGGTCATTTGCTGGCTCCCACTCACTGAAAAATTAGTTTTCCCTTTAGCATCAAAGTATTTAAAGGTTCCTGTTAGATGAATAAGTCTTTTTTCCTCCATTCCACCCATGGCCTCTGGCCTTTACTTGGGCTACATTAAAGGTAATTTTACATTTTACTGTTAGAAAAGTACACAAAAAGCGGGATTTCAAAATTAAGCATGTTAACACATCTTTTGTCTTGAGTTACTTATTAAAGATGACATTTCAAAGCCTTAAATATTCTAGGATTCTGTTTTGTTACCAGTCTATCTTATCCTATTCATTTATTTATCCATTTGTTCCATCATCCTTTCATCCAAAAAGTATTCACTGTCCACCTTTCAAGGTACAGTGTTGGGTCTAAAGAAAATTATGATTATGGAGTGATGAGGATGATTACAATGATAGGGTCAGTAATAAACATGTTACATCATGTCTGCATCAATAGCATACCTTATATACTTTCATTTAATTTTCACCAAGTCATGTCATTTCCATTGTTCAAGCTCTTCCTCTACATTTCACAGATGAGAAAACTTTTTATTCATCCATTTATTTTACAGATGGTATCTGGCTATGCTGTTTAAGCTGGACTTGGACTCCTGGGTTCAAGTGACCTTCAAATCTCAGCCTCCCAAGCATTTGGATTATAGAAATGTGCCAATGTGCCCAGCAAGAAATCTTTTTTTTTTTTTTTTTTTTTTACCCAGAGTCGCACTGTATCGCCCTTGATAGAGTGTCATGGCATCATACATCTCACAGCAACCTCCAACTTCTGGGCTTAGGCAATTCTCTTGCCTCAGCCTCCCGAGTAGCTGGGACTACGTGCGCCCGCCACAATGCCAGACTATTTTTTTGTTGTTGTGGTTTGACGAGGGCCGGGTTTGAACCTACCATCTTTGGTATATGGGGCAGGTGCCCTACCCACTGAGCCACAGGTGCCACCCAGGAAAACTTTTTTAGTCACACAAGAGCTGAGTAAATATTTCAACCCGCATTTCTTCCTCCAATTCATATATTCTTTCACTACATAAGAGTTATAATAAAGAATGAAGAACTTGTCTTTGTCCTCAGAAAACTCACAAATATGATAGCCAAAAATGCACAGAAATAATTGTAATACTTAGAAAATGGGCAGTGATTAAAACCATGCAAATCATGTACATCTTAAGTATAAATAAATAATGTTCATTATATTATATTATTCTTTCATAGTTTTTTCAATAAATATATGTTTTTTATTTATTAAATCATAGCTGTGTACATTAGTGTAATCATGGGGTACAGTGTGCGGGCTTCATATACAATCTGAAATATTTTCATCCAACTGTTCGACATAACCTTTATGAGATTTTCTCGTTTATTATGTGAAAACATTTGTGTTCTGCATTTAGTAGGTTTCACCTGTCCCTTCTAAGATGCACCATAAGTGTGATACCACCATTTACCCTCTCTCCACCAGTCCTCCCCCACTCCTTCCCTCCCTTACCTCTTTTCCCATATTCTTGTACTATAATTGTAGGTTATAGCCTACATATGTAAGCTATAAATTAGCTTCATAGTAGGGCTGTATACATTGGATACTTTTTCTTCCATTCTTGAGATACTTTGTTAAGAAGAATGTGTTCCAGCTCCATCCATGTAAATATGAAAGAGGTTAAGTCATCATCTTTCTTTATGTCTGCATAATATTCCACAGTATACATGTAGCATAATTTATTAATCCATTTGTGGATCGATGGGTACTTGGGCTTCTTCCGTGACTTAGCAATTAGGAATTGGGCTGCAATAAACAATCTGGTACAGATATCTTTATTATAATGTGATTTTTGTTCTTCTGGGTATATACCAAGTAAAGGAATCATGGGATCAAATGGCAGATCTATTTTTAGATCTCTGAATATTCTCCAAATGTCTTTCCAAAAGGAATGTATTAGTGTGCACTCCCACCAGCAATGTAGAAGTGTTTCCTTTTCTCCACATCCACACTAGCATCTCTAGTTTTGGGATTTTGTTATGTGGGCTAATCTTACTGAAGTTAGATGATATCTCAAGGTAGTTTTGATTTGCATTTCTCTGATCATTAAGGATAGTGAGCATTTTTTCATGTGTCTGAAGGCCATGCATCTGTCTTCTTTAGGGAAGTTTCTCTTCAGATCCTTTGCCCATCCTGAGATGGGATCACTTTACTTTGGTATTCCTCAGATATTTGAGGAAATTTATTATTATTATTGATCCTTTGTCTTTATCTTTTTCCTCCTCTTCATATTTTGATTCATGACTAAAGTCACTGCTCTCCATGAATATATTTCCTTCATCAAAATCTCAGCCCTCACTGACAAAGTAAAAGTTCTGTACAGAACTTTCAGCCTACTATACAATTCAATTCCTATGCCAAATGCTTTTTATGTTGGCTTGTCCCCTCAGTTAATAGCAATCACAGTGTGATGGGCTAGAAATAATAATACCATATAACAATTTTATATTACAGATAGTTTTCACATACATTAGATCACAGAAGCATTGAGGTAGCCCTGAAAAGAAGCTCTGGTGATCCAAGTCATATAAGTAAGGAAGAAAGGCTCAAAGTATTCAAGTGATTTGCCACGATCATGAGATGAATAACAACTATTGATAAAGCTATGAAGGGTAAAGGAGTCAACACTCTAAAAATTGGGCCAGTGATCTGGTTAATATTAAATATTAGGTATACAGTGGAAATTCAGAACCTTGAGCTCAGATTTTCTGCAAATACTATTTTATCTATGGTATAAATAACCAGTCATTAGTTTCAAACTTGCCTTGAACTCAGTGCTTACATTCAAATTTTATTTTTTATGCCCAGATTATCTTATCTTGGTATGATATAAATAAATTTTATCAGAGAATGCTAATATATGAAGAGAATTTTCCCATCCATGATCCACATACATGACAGGAAACATTAGTCAATCTTGGTATTCTTTCTTCTAGCTTTTCAGGTAGCTATAAAATACTTCTCCATACAATTTTTGCACAGGAACTTACTACCAAAATATTGCTATTGTATTGGGAATGAAAATATACGTATGTCTAGCTTAGTGAACTCCAATATCTATTTAAGCTTTATAATTTCAATTGTTTAAAAAGTTTGATCTACCTAAGTGACCTTAACAACATTCTAAATCATAGGAGTCTCTGATTTAAGTACATAAATTATTTCAGGGCCAAAATTATATAGGGCAAAAAGCATGTCTTATTGTTTCTTTGTATCTCCAAAGTGCACAAGTGACTGCTGGTTGTATAATAACTGTTCAAAGTACTTTGAAGATGAGCAAACAAAGTCAGACAAAAATAGAGATTTTTCCATTCAGTAACAGTCAGTTTATGTTTACTGAGTGCCAATGTATGGCAAGCACTGGTTAGGTTTTATAAATATAGGAATATGTTTCCTCTCCACATGGAGGTTACCTTGCCTCAAACCTTTGCTAAATAATCCCACAAGTTCATAATTTAAAAGCAGAACAAAGAGGAGTCATGGCTCCTCACAGAGTACCTTTTTCTGACCAACACTCTTGACAAAATAAGAGTACAAATGGTAGAATGACTTATTAAAACATGGTTGTGATTCTTATAAAAACACGACTATAAAAGTGTGCTTTAAGAAAACAGAGAAGTTTGAAGTAATTTACAGAGCAACCAAGATTCCACATGAAAGTTCCCTTTAAGGCATTTCTCAATTTTTAAATTATGCTGGGCCAAGAAGAAAAAAAGAGTAAAAGTGAATCAGAATTCTCAGCAGTCTCATGGGGTGAGAGAGAATACAATTAGTGTTCAGAAGTGAGTTGAACTTTCCCTAATGTTTCTTTACCAAGACAGTTGTCAATTCCTAAGATGCTTGAGCCCCAAAGTTAAGCAGAAAGTGGCAATACTAAGATACCCCTCAAAAGAAAATAGTTCAGCTATTATATGGTGCTTAATAGGCAAAAACTTTCTCTCCAATAAAGAGAAAGAAGATAAGTAAATAAGATTTTCAGTTAAGATCCTTGAAATATTACATTCTATGAGTGAAGATACATTGTAAATAGACTAGTCTTTATTATGATTAAAACAAGCCTTAAATTGTTCAAGCCCTGAGAGTTATAAGGTTGTCTTTTACATTTTATCAACTAATTAGAAAGGAAACTAAACATTCTATGGAAGAAAATAACATTTCTCAGAGATCCTGCTATTTTACTTATATAGTATTTGATATTTAATAAAGAATATACCAGTGTACAAATAGATGGACTAAATGTTAAAAATCAAGAGGAAAAAGGATAATAGTAGCAGATCTGCAGATGGCCAGTTTTTGAAATTATTAAAAACAGACTTTAAAGATAATAGCATAATTGTGTTGAAGATAATAAGATAAAGAATTTTGCATTATTGTTAAAGGCTATAAAAAAAAAAAAGAAAATCTAAAACTGAATTTTGAACTTAATTTATGTTATTAAGAACCCCTAAAATAGGTTAAACAACAATTTAGTAAATTAAAATATAGTAAAATAAAATAATAGCGAATGAAAAGTCAGGTCTGTTGAACATTTATACATTGAAAAACAAAGTAAAAAAGAAAATAAAAAATTGAAAGTAAAAATGAAAATAAAATTTAAGAAACTGAAAATGAAAGTAAATGAAAATAAAAAGTAAATAAAAAATAAACATGAGGAAACAAATAGCCTAAGAACACATGAGAAATGTGTAAAGATCTGATATATTTATAACTGGAGACCCAGAAAGAGAATAGAAATAATTTTTCAGAAGACATATGTGTAAAATATAGGCTGATTTTCAAAACTAATGAAAGTTACCAAACCACAGATACAAGAGACAACCACAAACCCTGAGAACTTAGTAAAAAGTGAAATTGATAAAAAGAAAATGAAAGAACAGTTTAAAGGTAGTAAGTGGGGGGAAAAAATAAACCATCAAAAGAGAGTAAACCATAATTCTGAGCTCTGAGCACTGATTTCTCAACAGGAACAATGTAGATCACTTGACAATGGAATGACACCTTAAAAGCACTGGAATAAAATTACTATTGCCTGGGAATCTACACCTAGTGACAAAACTGAGAAATTTAGGCTCTAAGAGATACGTACTAAAAGAAAAGCTATGGCAAATCTTCAGGGATAAAGATAATAATTCCAGATGAAAGTACAAAAATGTAGGTCAATTAGTTGATCTAGCAACAGATACCTATTTTTTTAAGCATAAATTGCATACTTACTAAAATTAATCATATTTGGGGTCATAGAGCAAGTCTAAATATATATCAAAAGATTTAAATTATACAGAACAGTTTCTTGAATCCGAGTTGAATTAAGCTAGAAATTCGAAAAAGATAACTATAAAATTGTTTGGTTACTCTAGAAGATGGTGACAGCCACACTGTAAGTTTTGAATCTCTCAGCATCTCCATGTGAAAGGCTAGAATAATGAGATAGCAAAACCAAAAACCCATGATCAACATTTACAACACCAGATTAAAAAGGTACCCTCAAGAATTCCAAAATATAAGCAAGTGAGAACAACTTGCAATAGCCTAAAGATCTAAAGACCTGCAAGGAATCAGTGCCTAACTGGAAGAAGCAGAGGGAAACATGGCCTGTCTGACAGAGCACAGAGAACACTGAAAAGTACAGTAGTGTGCCCTGAAAACACAGAGTAAAACAAAATGTTCTTTACCATGTTAATTGTGGATGATTGTAAAATATATTAAGGAGACAGATTACTACTCTAGACATTTTCATGCATTCTCAAAATTTACAAAATTTACAATTTGGCTTGTAAAGCCCACATGAGAGGGCTTCATACTAAGGAAAGACATCTAGAAGTTGAATGAAATAGAATGGCGAGAGAGAGAGAGAGAGAGAGAGAGAGAGGCGATGGACTCCCTGAAGTCAAGCTGTCATATCTGTGAATAGTACCTTGAGCACTAGAAAAAAGGGGTCAAGTTAAAAATGCTGCCTTGAACCTGACTGTCTTCTAGGAATTCATGAAAATTAATTTCACATAAAACCAACCAATAGGGGCCAGCTGCAGTGGCTCACACCTGTAATCCCGGCGCTTGGGAGGCTGAGGTGGGTGGATGGTCTAAGTTCACAGGTTCAAGACCAGTCTGAGCCAGAGTGAGACCTCATCTCTAAAATTAGCCATGCATTGTGGTGGTCATCCCAGCTACTTGGGAGGCTGAGGCAAGAGAATTGCTTAAGCCCAAGGTTTGAGGTTGCTGTGAGCTGTGACACCATAGCAATCTACCGAGGATGACAAAGTGAGACTCTGTCTCTAAAAAAAAAAAAAATTGTAAGTAATATCAATAGTTTCCTTGTCTGTAAACGTTAAGAATTACCTTGCATAGTTGCTCTGAGGGCTAACTATGGAAATAGGATGCAGTGATTTTAAGAACTTACATTTTAAGACCTAAAACAAACATGACTCTAAGGAACTATGTGAACATGAGCACATTGCTAGGTCTTTTGACTTCATACACTTAGAAGCAATAATATCCACCTATGAATAATAGTCAATAAAGGTTATCTATCTTACCTAGGATTATAATTATTACCTAATACTGTACATAGAGAGTTCGTAACCTGCCACCTGGCAGGTAGAACAATTTACTGTATTCTGCTAGAGACAAACAAAATGACAGCTATTACTATGTAATGAATAAATATGATTTTTATTATTAGGCGCCTGTACTTTGGGTAAGTAGCTTACTATAAAAGTGCAAATTGTGGTTTCTCCTGGAGTTTGGATCCATCTTGATTTTGTTCTTTCTCTCAAATGGAAATAATGATAGTTATTAAAACTTCACTGAGACCTTACATCTGAGAAGTGCAACATCAAGGGATGGAAAAGATGAGAAGATGAGGTTCTGAGAGAGAAAGAAAGTCCCACTGTGGGAGGAAAAGACTCTAGATACAGAACAGCCTAAGAATTTTGTTGGCATAGAATCCTAGGCTTGGAAAGAAACATTGGCATGTCTCCTCTTCTTTGCCGCTGAATTTTTTTTTTTTGGACACAGAGTCTCCCTCTGTTGCCCTGGCTAGAATGCCATGGCTTCTTTGCTCTCAGAAACCTCAAACTCCTGGGCTTAAGTGATCCTCTTGTCTCAACCTCCAATGTAACTGGGATTCATTGCTAGGTCTTTTGACTTCATACACTGAGGAGCAATAATATTATCCACCTATGAATTTGTTCTAAAGAATAGTCAATAAAGGTTCTCTATCTTACCTAGTATTGTAATTATTACCTAATACTGTACATAGAGAGTTCTTAACCTGTCACAATGCCTGGCTAGTTTTTCTGTTATTAGTAGAGAGAGGGTCTCATCCTTGGTGGGGCTGGTCTCTAACTCCTCAGCTCAGGAAATCCACCTGCTTTAGCCTTCCACACTGCTAGGATTACAGGCTGGGCCATTGTGCCCAGCCTAAATTTTTTGTATATATTATTTTTAAAAGCATGAATATGTATGCTCTGGTTTCTCCTCAGATCGTATAAATCTTTCACCTTTTAAAAGCAGACATATATTTTGTCTCATATGTATACACACACATATGTATATGTATGTATTTAACTTTACTGCTCTTCTCTGTTAGCCTCTCAGGTCTTTGAAAGCAGGAGTTTTTTTTGTTGTGGTTTTGTTCCCTTTGTTTTCTTTGGGCATGATATAAGATCACTGCTCAACAAAAGTGTGTTGCTGAATAAACAAAAGAGAATATAGAAACTCAATTTACATACTTACCTTGCCACTGCATTGCTACAAAGCAGTGGAATCAGAGTTGAAGACAGTATATAGGCCCTAGACTAGGATTTATTTGCTGTGTAATAAACTTAAGCAATTTAACCTCCCCAATACTCAATTTTCTCCTCTATAAAACTGGGTAATTACTAAAATCTTTGTAACATAGTATGGGCTTCAATTAGGATAAATTAAATATTGGAAATCTGAAGCATTATGCAAATGTGAATCATTTTTATCGTAATTACCATGACAATATTGTTTTTATTCATAACTGCTACATCTTGAGCAGTCTATTACTCTGTAGATTTCTCTCTTCCTCACTTCCCCAGCATGCTGGTATACCTGAATGCCCCTTTTTAGAGAAAACATTAGAAGATTGACCTAAAGAAACAGAATTTTCTATCTTGGCATTTTCACAAAGGTCACATGTGCACACCCATATGAGGATTTAACTAGCAGCTTTCACACTGGTGGCCAGGTTTGCTACTTGTACCCTACTATCTGCTTTCTCTTTATTTCTTATTAATGTAACTCCCAAATTTAGCTGTGTGCATGGCTACTTAGAGTAAAGATTACCTCTCAGCCTCTTTGGAGCTAACTATGATTACTATGATTACACACCTGAGCTTGGGCTCATTTTTTAGCAAATAGAAACGTTCTTTAAGGAAGATCCTCTACTTTCTTCCTGTGTTTGGAATGCAAACAGAATGGTCGGATTTAAGCAGCAATTTTAAGACAGGAGTTGTATACCATGTGCTGAGTCAGTTAAGGCTACAAAGTAGACGAATCCTGAATCCTGATGTCATAGAGCTCTAGACAAAATGTGTATACAGTGCAAAATTGATTGCTTGCTTGTTAGTGAGCAAAAATCCCCTACACATCTGGTGTCAGAAGCATGTTGTGAGAGTATAGTGGGAGAAACACAATTTGTTATTTTCCCTGAGAACTGTTCACTGGACTTGGTCCCAGAAAGTAGATTCTGCCCATGAGAGAGGAAATCCAAATTAAGAAAAGGCAGAAGTAGAAATGACCCTTATTGCTTTTCTATTGCCCCTGGAAAAGATACTAACAGATTAATCACTCAGAAATAATTGCTTTTAAATACAGAAAGTAATTTTTAAATTACTCCTGCTGGCTTGGGCGAATTATTTTGCCTTTCTTGGTCTCAGTATTCCAATCCTTAAAATGGGGGTGATAATAACATTTATTTCCAGGTGGCATTAGGATGAAATTAGATAATGCTTTAACATACACTTTAAAACTCTAACATCCTATATACACGTATATATATATTTTTAAAGGCAGGGTATATTTCTGCCTCTAAAATATGGCAAGGTATTAAGATTTTTGTATCTGTAAAGCAGTATTCACTTCACTATTCCATATGGTTGTGATTCATTTCGTTTCCAGAGATAGGAAACCTATTGATTTAAGTTGGAGAGACAATGTCCTAAAAGGATGTGGAGCAATTATGGAACTAAAGCTCAGAGATGCATTTGGAACCAGAAATGGGAATGTTGAACCATTCCCAACAGGGAACCATTCCAAAGGGAATGTTGAACCATTCCCAACAGCAATGTGTAAAGGTTCTAATTTTTCTACATGCTTACCAACACTTGTTGATTTAAGGTGGAGAGACAATATCCTAAAAGGATGTGGAGCAATTATGGAACTAAAGCTCAGAGATGCATTTGGAACCAGAAACATATCTGTCCTCACGATCACCTTCCTCTTCACTTCTTTGTGTTCCTGCATCTTTTCTCTTTCACTTTTTCCGTACAGTCCTTTTCTCTGTCTGTCTAGTCCATATCATGGGAAACACAGCTGGGGGCTTTCAGTCTTACATTTTATATCACACAATCTAGGATATATACATTTTAATTTTAAAATTTAATTAAATTATGGTTTATTGACTTAGTTTGGAACAACTGCAGACTTCTGAACACATCAGCTATAGCCAGGGATTGGGATAATTTGAAACTGCCGATATTGTGACCATGATACCAATATCGCCAGTGAACAAATCATTACCAGAAGAAGAAGAACCCTTCTCCTATGCTGGAAAAATAATAGTAACCCACTATATATTTAAACTTTTCCATGCAATAAAATGGATAACAATATCAGTAGTATGATTATATCTTTATTCTCTAGCACTCAATATACTTTTACAAATTATGGTTAGCTACATTTAATTATAATTTTAAGTTCCTGCAACACTATTCAAATCCAGTATTTTAAAAATTATCTTTAAATTAAGATTTAATTCATATGGCATAGAATTTACCATTTTAAAGTGAATAGTTCAGCTCAGCACCCATAGCACAGTGGTTACAGCGCTGGCCACATACACTGAGGTTGGCAGGTTAGAACTCATCCCAGGCCAGCTAAACAATAATGACAACTGAAACCAAAAAATAGCTGGGCATTGTGGCAGGCACCTGTAGTCCCAGCTACTTAGGAGGCTGAGAAAAGAGAATCACTTAAGCCCAAGAGTTTGAGGTTGCTGAGAGCTGTGACACCACAGCACTCTACTAAGGGCAACATAGTGAGACTCTGTCTCAAAACAAACAAACAATCAAACAAACAAATAAATAAATAAAAAAATTAAACAAAATTTTAAAAAATAAAGTGAATAATTCAAGGACATTTTGTACACTCACAATGTTGTGCAACCAATACTTCTATCTAGTTCTAAACTTTTTTTTTTTTTTGAGACAGAGCCTCAAGCTGTCACCCTGGAAAGAGTGCCATGGCATCACAGCTCACAGCAACCTCCAATTCCTGGGCTCAAGTGAGAATCCTGCCTCCACCTCCCAAGTAGCTGGGACTATACGCACCTGTCACAATGCCCGGCCATTTTTTGGTTGCAGCCGTCATTGTTGTTTGGCGGGCCCTGGGCTGGATTTGAACCCGCCAGCTCAGGTGTACATGGCTGGCACCTTAGCCCATTGAGCCACAGGTGCCGAGCCTAGTTCTAAACATTTTCATCTCTCCAAAATAAAATGCTAAAATCATCACACACTTAGATACAATTTATTTTTCCCCCAATTCACTTTCTGTTTATGTATATTTGCCTGCTCTGGCTTTTTCAGATAGATTCCTACAATATGTAAATTTGCATTTGACTTCTTTGATTTAACATGTTTCAAAGTGTACTCACTTTTCGTAGCAAGAATACTTTACCATTTATTATGGGAGAATAATATTTGTTTGTATGTGTATATGTATAGTTTGTCTATTCATTCTTCTATTAATTGACACTTGGGTTGAGTCCACCTTTTGACTATTGTGAGTAGTGCTATTAACATGCATGTACAAGTATTTTTTGAGTATCTGTTTTCAGTTCTTTGGCTATCTACCTAGAAATTAAATTGTTGGATCATACAGTAATTCTATGTTTCTTTTTGTAAGGGACCTTCAAATTGTTTTACAGAGTTGTTGAACCATTTTACATTCCCAACAGTAATGTGTAAATGTTCTAATTTTTCTTCATGCTTACCAACACTTGTTGATTTTTGTTTTTATGGG
This sequence comes from Arctocebus calabarensis, assembly GCA_963573935.1. Taxonomy (NCBI): domain Eukaryota; kingdom Metazoa; phylum Chordata; class Mammalia; order Primates; family Lorisidae; genus Arctocebus; species Arctocebus calabarensis. Next base: position 14,513 of record CAUYON010102879.1, on the reverse strand, counting down.
TGTGAAATCACCCTGTGGCTTGGTTTGCATTTACTTAGTAACTAATGATGTTGAGAACATCTTCATTTGACTTTTGGCCATAGGTATATCTCTTCAAAAAAGAAAAATCTATTTGAAGCCCATTTTTCAAATGTCTTTTTCTTGTTGAGTTTTAAGAATTCTTCATATATTCTAGATATTAGATCCTTATCAGATGTAATATTTGTAAATAAATTTCCACATTCTGTAGGTAGTTCTTTTCACATTCACATAATATTCTCTGATGTGGAACTTTTTTTTTTTTTAATTTTTGATGATTAGGGGGCAAAGCAAGATGGTAGACCAGAAGGATCATTCAACTGAGCTCCTCTAGAATGACTAGGGAAAAAGAGAAAACCAAGCCATACCTGGCACAAGAGTTTTATCCAGGGTCATAGCTCAGAGAACACAGCAAGGAGGTGGCGAGCTGGATACAGCATATGATCTGGAATGGTGGAAAACTGATGAATTAAGCAAGAGACTGCAACTGACTGAGGTCAACTGGCTGCCCCCAGAGGTCTGGGATGGGAAGAAGACTTTCTGGAGTTTTCAGTTGTTGGGGGAAGCTGCACATTGAATGGAATGCTTGGAGGAGTGGGCAGACTCTAACAGTATACAGCAACCAGATTTGAAAGCTGGTTGGAGTGGATTTGCCATATGTTTGGTGGCTGAAAATGCAGCCATACTGAGAAGGTCTCAGTAGCTAGGGTGCTGCCATTATGGGAAGGTTGTGAGAAGGTCTTAGCAGGAGCCTAAAGCACAGCCATCTTAATTCTACCAGTCAGGATCAGAACTCCACTATTGGGATAGACTGAGGGAGTCCCACACCACATGGGAAAAGGAGTCAGGGGACACTATGAGACCTTCCACAAAAAGATTCTTGTGAGCTTTAACATCCCAACCTGGCAGGGTTAGAATGCTGAGAAAACAATTAGGTGAACACTAAAGGCAACTAAGTTTGGGATAAGGACCATAAAGGTTGCTGGTTGTGCTGTCTGTCTTCTAAAATAACCACAGTGCCACCTGGTGTCCTGGTGATATATTGCAACATACTATCATCAAGAGCAAGGACTTCTGTTTGAACAAAGGAGGCAGTGAGAAGTAAAAAGGAGAACAAGGGGGTGAACAAAAAGAAGGAACACATAGGAGGAACCAAAAAAATTCAGGCAATATAAAAAACCAAAACAGAAGAACTCTGCAAGGGACCATGAGGCAACTACTGCAGAAGACTCCACCTATAAAGAATTAATGGACTTGACAGAAAAGAGATTTAAAATATGGATTACAAAGACAATAAAAGAATGGATGAGAAAATGGACAGACAGAACAAAAAGTCAGACAAGAGATATGAAGAATATCGAAAGGATATCGTGGAGCTTAAGGAAATGAAGGAAACAGTCCTTCATTTGAAAGGGAAAGTAAAGATGCAGTAGAAAGTATCAAAAAATAGGTTAGACCACGGAGAAGAAAGATGCAGTAAAAAGTATCAAAAAATAGGTTAGACCATGGAGAAGAAAGAACCTCAGAACTTGAGGATAAAATTTTCAAGTTAACTCAGGTAGTTAAAGAGGCCAAAAAGAAGAGAGAGAAAGTAGAACAGGTGTTTAGAGAATTATGAGGCTCGAGGAAGGATTCAAACATAAGAATAATAGGGATTCTTAAAACAAAAGAAAGGTCATCCCAAAGGAATGGAAGCCCTACTGGAGACTATCATAAATGAAAACTTCCCAAGCTTTACTAAAGACTTCAACATACCCTTTTCAGATGTATATCAAACCCCAGTCATGTCATCTCAACAGAACCTCTCCAAGACACATTGCAATGAACCTGTCTGAATTCAAGATGAAAGAAAATTTTCTGCAAGCAGCCAGGAGTAAGCATCAGCTGACCTACAGAGGCAGACCCATTAGGATGACAGCAGACTTTTCAACTGAAATCTTCCATGCCAGAAGAGCATAGTCATCCACCTTGAACATTCTTAAACAAAACAATTTTCATCCCAGAATTCTGTGGCCTGTTACACTAAGCTTTGGAATTGATGGAGAAATTAAATCTTTTGCTGATATACAAGCATTGAAGAAATTTGCCACAACAAGACCAGCTCTACAGGAAATACCTAGACATATTCTCAACACTGACCACCACAATGGACCACCAGCAAAGTAAACACTCAGAAGATAAAGGTTAAAACCTAGCTTCTGCAATGGTGCAAAGAATAAAACTACACAACAGACTATCACAAAATAAGATGATAAGAACTCCACCACATTTATCAATTCACTCAATAAATGTCAATGAACTGAATTCACCATGGAAGAGGCACAGGTTGGCTGATTGGATAAAAAAGCACAAGCTATCAAAATGCTGTCTCCAGGAGACACACCTGGCCTGCTAGGACAAATCAAGACCCAGGGTAAAGGAATAGAAAACATATTTCAAGCAAATGGAAATCAGAAAAAAGGAGGGATTGCAATTTGATTTTCAGATTAAGTGGATTTAAAGCAGCTAAAGTTAAGAAAGACAAAGATGGATACTTTGTACTGGTCAAAGGAACAATACAACGAGAAGATGTTTCAATTTTAAATCTTTATGCATTCAACTCAAATGCTCCCAGATTTATGAAACAGAGCTTGGTGGGTCTGAGCAATATGGTATCCCATAATACCATAATAGTCAGGGACTTTAACACCCCTCTGACAGAACTGGACAGAGCCAATAAATAGAAACTAAACAAAGATGCAAAGGACTTAAATGTGACCCTAGAGCAAATGAGATTAATAGACAATTACACACACACCATCCTAAAGCTAAGAAACATACATTTTTCTGGTCAGCCCATTGTACATACTCCAAAATTGACCATATCCTAGGATATAAATCAAACCTCAGCAAAATTAAAAGAATAGAAATTATATCTTGTATCTTCTCACACTACAAGGTAAAAAAGGTAGAACTTAACTTCAACAAAAACATTCATCTCCACACAAAGCCTTGTAAATTAAACAACCTCATGCTGAATAATAGTTGGGTTCAGGAAAACATAAAATAGGAAATCATTAAATTACTCCAATGTAAGAACAATGAAGACACAAGTTACCAAAACCTGTGGGACACAGCAAAAGCAGTCTTTAGAGGGAAATTTATCACATTAGGTGCCTATATTTGAAAAACAGAAACAGAATCATCAACAAATTCATCTTATGGAGTTGGACATAAAAGAAAAAACAATTCCCAAGTCCAGTAGAAGAACAGAAATAACCAAAATTAAATCAGAGATTAATGAAATTGAAAACATAAGAATCATTCAGAAAATTAATGAAACAAAAAGCTAGTTTTTCAAAAAAATAAATAAAATTGATAAACCTTTGGCCAGATTAATTAGAAACAGAAAAGCAAAATCTCTAATAACTTTAATCAGAAATGATAAATAACAACAGATGCCTCAGAGTACTACAAGAGATCATCTCTGAGTACTACAAGAAACTCTATGCCCAGAAATTTGACGATGTGGAAAAGGATCAATACCTGGAATCACACACTCTCCCTGGACTTAATCAGGAAAAAACTGATCTGTTGAAGAGACTAATTTCAAGAACTGAGATTGAAGAAACAAACAAACAAAAAAATCTCCCCACCCCAAAAGGCATAGTCCAGATGGCTTCAAACCAGAATTTTATCAAACCTCCAAGGAAAAGCTTATACTGCAGTAATTACTCCAAAAAATAGAGAACAAAGGATTTGCCCACATATGTTCTACAAAGAAAACATCACACTGATAACTAAACCAGGAAAAGACCTACTAAAAAGGAGAATTTCAGACCAATTTCACTAATGAATATAGATGCAAAAATTCTCAATAAAATCCTACCCAATAGACTACAGCTACTCATTAACAAATCATTCATCATGATCAAGTAAGTTTTATCCCACAGATGCAAGGGTGGTTTAACATATACAAGTCCATAAACGTAATTCACCATATCAGCAGAAGCAAAAACAAAGACCATACAATCCTCTCAATAGATGTGCAAAAAGCATTTGATAAAATTCAGCATCCTTTACTGATTACAAGACTGAAGAATACAGGCAGAAGTGACACATCTCTGAATCTGATCAAAGCAATCTAAAACAAACCTACAGCTAATATTATACTGAATGTAGTAAAACTGAAAGCTTTTCCTCTTAGAACTGGAACCAGACAAAGTTGTCCTCTATCACCATTACTATTTGCCATAGTGCTGGAAGTTCTAGGAAATTAAGGGCATCCAAATGGGAGCAGAGGAAGTCAAACTCTTGCTCTTTTGACAACATGATCTTTGGGGTTGAGAACTCCAAAGACTCAACCACAAGATTCTGAGAAGAGATTTAAAAAATACAGCAATGTCTCAGGATAGAAAATGAAAGACCATGAATTAGTAGTCTTTGTAACAGCCAAGATGACAAGCTAATAATCAAGGACACTAATACCTTCACAGTAGCTTAAAGAAAAAAAAAAGAAGAAGAAGAAATACCTAGAAATATAAATAATAAAAGAGGTGACAGACCTCCACAAAGAAAATTATGAAACCCTACAAAAAGAAATAGCAGAAGATATTAACAAATGAAAGAACACTCCGTGCTCATGGCTGGGAAGAATCAACGTTATTAAAATTATTAAAATGTCTATACTCCTCAAAGCAATCTACAGATTCAGTGCAATCTCCATTAAAATAACAATATCATACTTTCAAGATTAGGAAAAAAATAATCCTTCCTTTTTCCTGGAACAAGAAGAAATCTTGTATAGCCAAGGTAATTTGTAGTAATAAAAACACAGCTGAGGGTATTACTCTACCAGACTTTCGGCTATACTATAAGACCATAGCTATGTCAAAAAAGCATAGTATCGGCACAAAAATAAAGTCATTGACATTTGGAACCAAATAGAAAACTATGAGATGAAACTAATCTCTTATAACCATCTAATCTTTCATAAGCTAAACAAGAACATACACTGGGCAAAAGAATCCCTATTCAGTTAATGGTGCTGGGAAAACTGAATAACCACATGTAAAAGATTAAAACTGGACCTACATTTCTCACTACTTAACCAAAAGTTGATTCAAGATGGATAAAAGATATCAGTCTAAGGCATGAAACAAGAAAAATCCTTGAAGAAAGTAGGGGAAAAAACACTTAAAGTCATTGGCCTAGGGAAAAATTTTATGTAGAACACTTCTGTGGCTATTACAGTAAAAACAAAAATAAACAAATGGGACTTAATTAAACTGAAAAGCTTCTGTACAGCTAGGGAAACAACAACCAAAGCAAACAGACAACCCTTAAAATGGGAAAAGATATCTGCATATTATGAGTTGGACAAAAGCTTGACAACTAGGATCTATAGAGAATTCAAATTAATCAACAAAAAAAGACCCAACAATCCCATATATCACTGGGCAAGATACATAAATAGAGCCTTCTCTAAAGACAGATGAATGGCTCACAAACTTATTAAAAAAATGCTCATCATCCCTAATCATCAGAGAAAAGCAAATCAAAACTACGCTGGGATATCAACTAACCCAAGTGAGAATGAGTCACATCACAAAAATCTCAAAGTTGCAGATGCTGGCATGGATGTGTAGAGAAGTGGACACAAAATGTCAATACTGTCAATACTGCTTATCAGACTGCAAACTAATACAGCCTTTTTGGAAGAAAGTATGGAGAATCCTCAAAGAACTCAAATTAGACCTCCCATTTGATCCTGCATCTAACCAGAAGAAAAAAAAATCATTTTATCATAAGGACATTTGTACTAGACTGTCTTTACTGCACTAGGTTGTAAATTGATCTTGCAATATTGCAGCTCAATTTGCAATTGACAAAACGTGGAAACAACCGAAATGCCCACCAACCCAGGAATGGATTAACAAGCTGTGGTATGTGTATACCATGGAATCCTATTCAGCCACTAAAAAAGTTGAACAGTTTACATCTTTTGTATTAACTTGGATGGAGGTGGAACACAGTCTTCTTAGTACAGCATCACAAGAATGGAAAAGCAATATTCCAATATACTCTATTTTAATATGAAGACAGTAGATGTGCTAATATGGGGGGCAGGGGAACAAGAAAGTGGGAAGAGGGGAGGAGGGAGAAAGTTGGGGGGTCATGAGGTATGGCACACCTCTTAAGGGGTAGGACACAATTATAAGAGGTAATTTATCTGACAAATGCAATCAGTGTAACCTAATTCTTTGTACCCTCAATGAATCCCAAACACTAAATAATTTTGATAAAGTTCAGTTTATTATTTTTTTCTTTTGTTGTTCATATTTTTGGAGTGACATCTAATTATTCATTACCAAATCTGAAATGATGTAGAATTACCCCATGTTTTCTTCTAAGTGTTCTATACTTTTAACTCATATATTCAAATTGTTAATGCATTTTTATTAATTTTTGTAAAAAGAGTGAGATAAGAGACTAACTTTATTCTTTTTTCGTTGTCACAATATCACTTATTAAAGCAATTATTCTTTATCTACTGAATGTCCTAGAAACCATTGGCAATAGGTATATGGGTTTAATTTTAAAGACCCCATTTCTATTCCATTCATCTCTATATCTATTCTTATGCCAGTCACACATTGTTTTGACAATTGTTGTTCATAGTACTTTTAAAATCAATAGGTATAGTCTTCTACTTTTTTCCTCTTTTGTAAGATTGTTTTGATTATTTGAGATCATTCACAACTGAATAAAAATGGAAATCAATTTTTCCATTTTATTTCAAAAGGTTATTGGCGTATTTGTAAGGATTGTACTGAATCTGCAAATAACTTTTGATGGTTTTGCCATCTTAACAACATTAATTCTTCCAGCCTATAAATATGGTATGTCTTGCCATTTATTTAGGGATTCTTTAATTTCTTTCAGTGTAATAGTTCTCAGTGGATAAGTCTTTCACCTTCTTAGTTAAATTTATTCCTATGCATTTTTTATATGATTTTAAGTGGAATTATTTTTTCATACATTGTATTGTACAATGGTGGTTTCTAGAAATGCAACTGGTATTTGTATTAATCTTGCACCCTACAACTTTTCTAAATTAATTTATTAGCTCTAATTATATGGGTGTTTTCTTTGGAATTTTATATGTGTTTAAGTTGATCACGTCATCTGCAAATAGAGATACTTTTACTTCTTTTTTTCCAATTTGGATAGTCCTTATTTCTTTTTCTTGCCTAATTGCTTTAGCTAAAATTTTCAGCAAAGTGTTGAATAGCAGTGGTAGAAGTTGGGCATTTCTCATGTTAGAGAGAAAGTTTCCTGGTTTCCACAACCAAGTATGATAGTAACTGTGACTTTTTCATAAGTCCTCTTCATCATATTGAAAAAATATTACTTCTCTTCCTAGTTTTCTGAGTTTTTTTCAATCATGAAAGTGTTTAAGTTTATTAAATACTTTTCCTGTGTCATTTTATGTAGTCTTTTTTTTATTTGTCCTATGAATGTGGTGTATTAAATTGATGAATTTTCTTATATTGAATAACTCTTACATTCTTGGGATAAATCGGCTTCTTCTCATGGTATATAATTTTTTCAGCATGTGTTTACATCACATCTACTGGGCATAATGTAAAGGTACATGGCATACCTCCTGGGTGCAGTACACAACTACAACAGGGACTTTACCTAAGAAATGCAAATATTATAACCTAATCATTTGTACCCTCATATTAATCTGAATTGAAAAATAAAAACTAATAAAAACAAACTAATAAAAAATCCCACATGTTTGCATTTCATTTGCTAGTACAATAGAATTTCTGTAAAATGACCACCAAAGGGATTATAACAAATGGGTCAACAAACAGAGGTGGTCAACTAGGGAACTAGGGCTACTGTAATGATATGTACATGTGGTGCATGTCTAGTCTATGAAAATTAGGTCAAATTAAGGAAGTGGTCAATATAGGAAGGTGGTCAACTATGAAGGTTCCTCTATATTTTGTTGAAGATGTTTGCATCAATATTTTCAAAGTATTTTGGTCTCTAGTTTTATTTTCTTGAGATGTCTCTTTCTGGCTTTGGTATTAAGGTATTATTAGGTTCACATGATGATTTGAACAGTGCTTCCTTTTTTTTCCCCCAGAATTTGTGAAGTATTGGTGTTAGTCCTTTTTCTTTTCTTTTCTTTTTTTTTATTGAATCATAACTGTGTACAATAATTCAATCATGGGGTACAGTGTGCGGGCTTCACATACAATCTGAGATACTTTTATCAACCTGATTGACTTAACATTCATGAGATTTTCTCATTTACTATGTGAAAACATTTTTGATCCATATTTAGAAGTTTTCTCCTGACCCTTCAAATGTGCACCACAAGTGTGATCTCACCCTTTATCCTATCTGCCTCAACCCTCTCCCTCCCCTGCCCTCCCTCTCCCCTTTCCCTTTCTTTTCTGTGCAATAATTGGGTTATAGAATCACATTACAACAAAGATACCTGTACAAGATTATTTATTGCATTCATAATTGCTAAGTCATGGAAGAAGCCCAGGAGCCCATCGATCCACAAATGGATTAATAAACTGTGGTACACGTACACCATGGAATATTATGCAGTCTTAAAGAAAGAGGGTGACTTTTCCTCTTTCATATTTACATGAATGGAGCTGGAACATGTTCTCCTTAGCAAAGTATCTCTAGAATGGAAGAAAAAGTATCCAATGTATACAGACCTAATATGAAGCAAATGTATATCTTTCAAGTGTTAGTTCTTTTTCAATGTTTACTAAATTCCTGAGTTAAGCCATCTGTTCCTAGACTTTTTTCTTCTGAGAGGTTTTTGATTACTTATTCAATGTCTTTACCTGTTATATATTTGTATAGATTTGTTATTTCTTCTTTTACCAACTTTTATAATTTGTATCTTTCTAGGAATTTGACCATTTTACTGGGTTATCTAAATTATATAAATTTTGTTTCTGTTTTTAATTATTTGTGTCTTGTCTCTCACATTCTCATCCTTTCTAAAGCTGTGCTGATTTTCTGAAAATTTCAAATAATTCAGTTTTGGGTTTGTTGGTTCTCCCTATTTTTCTACTGTATTTTGTTTATATCTCCTGACTCATTATTATTTCCTGGTTTCTTCTTTCTAAAGTTTAGTTTGGTCTTGGTTTCCTAACCCTTTGAAGTATAAAGTTAGTTTATTAATTTGGGATTTTGCTCCTCTACCATATGCAATTATTTCATAAGTTTTGGTATGCTGTGTTTTATTTTTCATTTATGTCAAAGTAATTTTAATTTTCTTTTCAATTGCTTATTTGAAACACTGTGAAATAGTGGCTATTTGAGTGTGTTAATTGCTACATATTTGTGAATTTTCCAGTTTTCCCTGTATTGCTGATACCTAGCTTCATTCTATTGTGATTAGAGAAGATACTAGGTATGATACTAACATTTTAAAATTTCTTGAGACCTAATATTAAATGTTCTATCCTAGAAAAACTTCTATGTGCTCGGGTGGTGCCTGTAGCTCACAGGAGTAGGGCACTGGCCCCATATACTGGAGGTGGTGGGTTCAAACCTGGCCCTGGCCAAAAGCTGAACAACAAAAAAGAAAAGTTCTATGTGCTCTTGTGTGTGTTCAACTACTGTGTGTAGTATTCTACATGTCTATTAGTTCTAAATGGCCATGGTGTTTTCTAAGTCTTCTATTACCCTATTGATCTTCTATATAGATGATCTGCCTATCTAATCTTATTTTATTGTGGGGTTATGATAGAACTGTCTATTACTACCTTGAGCTTTTCTAGTTCTTTCCATTATTGTTATCTTGTGACTATTTTACTAGAGGTACAAAGTCTTTGATCACCTTATTTCATGACTCCTTGTTATTATTCTCAATATATTAATTTTGGCATGCATTTTTAAAATGTGGGTTCTGAATATTTGAATTTTTCTGAATTTTCCCTTACCATAAGAAAAGGATCATTCTTCACTGGGTTAGCCATAGTCCTCTAATGAGTATTTTGAGCCTTCCAGGTGACTATACTTCTATTCTCTATTAATTATACCCAGTGCAGTAATATGTGCTCTCTTTTAAGAGATCTAATTCCTAATTTATAGCACTTTTCACTAGAAAATTCTTGGTTATGATGAATAAAGCTAGGCCTTTAATAACGTTGATGCTTCAGTCCTAGCTCTTTGTCCTAGCATCATATAAAAATCTTCTTTATAAAGATTTCTTCCAAATCTTGAACTCAGGTATTATGGTACAAGTTTTGCCTTTGTGGATACCACTGAAGGTAATTGTTTAACTAGCATTTGAAGGAAAACTATAAAGTTTTTTGTTGTTAATGATCAAAAATAATCTACCTTTAAATACAAGATAAGCCATGTTTACTAATGACACCTCTGTAAGCTCTAGTAATTAAAAATAAATGAGGAAAGTATACACTCTGACCCCAACAACTTCCCAGTCTATTTCAAGAAGCAGATAAACAATAAAGCAAAACAACACTATGTGATAAATGTTTTATAAACTCAATATTTAACATGTTGTCAGGGAGACAAGGATACAATAGTAATTCCTCCAAGGAAAAGACATGAAGTTAGGGAGAGATACAGAGAAGAGGTCATAGCCAAGATAGGTGATCTCTAGAAGTAAGGAAAGGCAGAGAATTTACCCTGAGAGAATGTATGAAAGCAAGAATATGCTTGGTGCTCTTCAGGTATAGTAGGCAAAATAAAAATTTCTCTACAAAGATGATAATGACCTAATTCCCAAATTGAATATGTTACCTTACATGGAAAAGGGGAACTATAGCCATACTCTGATAAAGATCTTAAAATGGGAGGATTGCTCTGGATTTTCTGGGTGAGCCCAGTGTGATTATAAGCATTCTTATAAAAGAAGGAAGAAAATGGAATAAATTCAGAGTTAGAGAGAGATTTGAAAATGCCCTACTGCTGGCTTTGAAGAAGAAGGAATGGGATCATGCACCAAAGAACACAGGCCAACTCCAGAATCTAGAAAAGTGAAGAATACATAGTCTCACATAGTACACCTATTGACTCAGAAAGTCAGTCCTGTTTCCTTTGGTAGCACTTTGGTTTTAGTCCAGTGAGACTCACGTTGGACTTATGACTCATGTTAGCAGGACAAAATAATTTGTGGTGTTTTAAGCTGCTAAGTTTCTGGTGATTTGTTATAGCAGCAGTGGGAAGCTAACATAGTGCAAAAAGAGAATGGCTGAAATATAGTGAATTTGGAAGAGAAAGTGGCAGATTAGGGATAGCAAAAGAAGTTTGGGGTCTATTGTGAAAGAATGTGATAATATGTATTAAAATAAGTTGCCTTAATTTTTAATCTTAAGAGAAAGTGACACTGCAAGCATGAACCGTGTGTAGAAATTACCTTTCCATTGGCTCATTGGTCTCATTCTTCCTTTGAGTGTCATATTGGGAAACGAAAAATCTCATCTCCCTACCTAGGTAAAACTGTATTATTATTATTTTTAATTCTTCATTCTTTTTATTTTATTTTATTATTAAATCATAGCTTGGTACATTAGTGCAATGAAGGGGTACAATGTGCTGGTTTCAAATACAATCTGAAATACTTTCATCAAACTGTTTAACATAGGCTTCACTGCATTTACTTTGTTATTGTATGAAGACATTTGTGTTCTGTATTTAGTAAGACTCGCCTGTACCCTTCTAAGATGCACCATAGATGTGGCTCCACTAATTACCCTCCCTCCATCCCAACTTCCCCTGACCCCTCCCCTTCCTTGCCCCTTTTCCCATATTCTTATGCTATAGTTGGGTTATAGACTTCATATGAAACCTATAAATTAGCTTCATAGTAGGACTGAGTACATTGGATACTTTTTCTTCCATTCTTGAGATACTTTGCTAAGAAGAATAAGTTCCAGCTCCATCCATGTAAACATGAAAGAGGTAAAATCTCCATCTTTCTTTAAGGCAGCATAATATTCCATAGTATACATGTACCACAACTTATTAATCCATTTGTGGGTCGATGGGCACTTGTGCTTCTTCCATGATTTAGCAAGTATGAATTGGGCTTCAATAAACATTTTGGTACAGGTGTCTTTGTTATAATGTGATTTTTGGTCTTCTGGGTATATACCTAGTAAAGGAATTATGGGGTCAAATGGAAGGTCTCTAAGTATTCTCCAAACATCATTCCAAAAGGAACGTATTAATGTGCATTCCCACCAGCAGTGTAGAAGAAGTGTTCCCTTTTCTCCACATCCATGCCAACATTTCTGGTTTGGGGATTATGTTATGTGAGCTAATCTTACTGGAGTTAGCTGATATCTCAAATTAGTTTTGATTTGTATTTCTCTGATGATTAAGGATGGTGAGCATATTTTCATGTGTCTGTAACAATGTACCTATCTTCTTTAGAGAAGTTTCTCCTTAAGACCTTTGCCCACCCTGAGATGGGATCAGTTATTCTTTTCTTGCTAATACATTTGAGTTCTCTGTGGATTCTGGTTATTAAACCTTTGTTGGAGGCATAAACTGCAAATATTTTCTCCCATTCTGAGGGCTGTCTGCTTGCTATACTTACTATATTCTTGGCCATGCAGAAGCTTTTTAGTTTGATCAGGTTCCAGTAGTGTATTTTTGATACTGCTTCAATTGCCTGGGGAGTCCTCCTCATAAAATATTCACCTAAGCCAATTCCTTCAAGAGTTTTCCCTGCACTTTCTTCTAGAATTTTTATAGTTTCATGTCTTAGGTTTAAATCTTTAATCCAGTGAAAGTCTATATTAGTTAATGTTTCAGTGTCCAGTTTCAGGGTCTAGTTTCAGTGTTCTACAGGTCTCCAGCCATTTACCCAGAAACATTTGTTAAATAAGGAGTCTTTTCTCCACTGAATGCTTTTAATTGGCTTGTCAAAGATCAAATAACGGTAAGTAGCTGGATTCATCTCTTGGTTCTCTATTCTGTTCCAAACATCTACCTCTCTGTTTTTGTGCCAGTACCATGCTGTTTTGATCACTATCGATTTATAGTTCAGTCTCAGGTCTGGTAGCATGATTCCCCCTGCTTTGTTGTTATTTCTGAGTAATTTCTTGGCTATTTGAGGTTTTTTCTTATTCCATATAGAACGAAGTATTATTTTTTCAAGAACCTTAAAATATGACAATGGAGCTTTAATAGGAATTGCATTAAAATCATATATTGCTTTGGGTAGTATAAACATTTTAACAATGTTGATTCTTAGGATCTCATTGAATATTTTTGCATTAATATTCATTAGTGATATTGTTCTATAATTTTCTTTTCTTGTTGGGTCTTTCCTTGGTTTAGGGATCAAGGTATGTTTGCTTCATAGAATGTGTTGGATAGTATTCCTTCTTTTTCTATATTTTGGAAGAGGTTTAGCAATACAGGTACAAGTTCTTCTTTAAAGGTTTGGTAGAATTCTAATGTGAAGCCATCTGGTCCCGGGCTTTTCTTTTTGGGGAGATTTTGTATAGTTGATGCTATTTTGACTTAGGCCTGTTCAACATTTCCACTTTGTTCTGGCTAAGTCTTGGTAGGTGGTGTGCTTCCAAGTATTAATCAATTTCCTTCAGATTTTTTTTTTTGTAGTGATAGAGTCTCACTCTATCAAGAGTAAAATTTCTTATAATATTCATTAAGGATTTTTTGAATTTCTGAAGGGTCTGTTGTTATTTTGTCTTTATCATTTCTGATTGATGAAATTAGAGATTCTACTCTTTTTTTCCTGGTTAGGTTAGCCAAAGGTTTATCTATTTTATTGACCTTTACAAAAAAACCAACTTTTTGATTTATTAATCTGTTGTATAATTCTTCTGTTTTAAATTACATTTAATTCTGCTCTAATTTTGGTTATTTCTTTTCTCTTCTGGGTTTGAGATTGGAATGTTCTTCCTTTTCCAGTTGCTTGAGATGTCCCATTAAGTTATTAACTTCCTCTCTTTCCATTTTTTTGAGGAAGGCTTGTAGTGCTATAAATTTTCCTCCTAGGACTGCCTTTGAGGTATCCCAGAGGTTCTGGTAATATGCATTTTCATTGTTGTTTTGTTCTAAAATTTGGTAATTTCCTTCTTAATCTTGTCTATGACCCATCTATCCTTCAGTATAAGGTTATTTGCCTTCCATGTTTTATATGAGTATGCAGATTCCTAATATTGTTGAGTTCAACTTTCATTCCATTATGGTCTGAGAAGATGCAAGGAATAATTACTATTTTTAAAAATTTGTTGAGGTTAGACTTGTGACCTAGCATGTGATCAATTTTGGAGTATGTTCCCTGGGCTGATGAGAAGAATGTGTATTCAATTTTGTTCGGATGAAATGTTCTGTAGATTTCTGTTAAATCCAGATGTTGAGTTGTTAAGTATAATTCTAAAATTTCTTTGCTTAGCTTCTTTTGGAAGGATCTATCCAGTAATGCTAAAGAGGTGTTAAAATTTCGGACTACTATGGAG